>VDFB02356968.1:0-81474 GCA_007258455.2 Sequoia sempervirens
TTCCGTCCACTTGGTGCAGTAATTTGTTGCTGTCAAGATGTATCTATGCTGAACTGAAGGAGGCAGATTGATCATTCCAATGAAATCTAATCCCCACTTTGCAAAAGGCCTAACCTCGATTATCGGCTGCAAAGGCATAGCCGGATGCTTTCCTCTATCTGCTGCTATTTGACAAACGTGACAAGCCTTTACATGTTCATATGCATCCTTGAAGAGTGTGGGCCAATAATATCCAGCCCTAAGAATTTGATGAGCCGTGGCTAAACTACCTTCATGTCCAGTTCCAAATCTCTCGTGAAAGTGCTCCATCAATTGTTTAGCTTCTTGTTTTCCCACACATCTTAGATAAATGCCTTCATAATTTCTTCTATAAAGAACTGATCCTTGGAGCATGAATCTCTAACTTTTCATTCTCAAGGCTCTCTGTTGGACTGGATTCAAGTGATGAGGGCATCTGTGATTTAGCAAGTAGTAAACTGTGTTGTCATACCATTCCCCTGGAGACACTTCTTCCAATACATACGTTTGCTAAACTAATTCTGGACCAGTCATTGCAATCGTCTGAGCCAAAGCTTGTCCTCGAACCAATTTCGTAGGCTGTATCTCTATATCATATTCTTGCAAAGTGGCGACCCACTTGCCTCTTCTTTCTCCTAACTCGTTTTGCATCAACAAATTTTTTACTGTGGCATCAGGGACAATTGCATAGACCTTGCTTCTCAAGATATAGTGTCTAAACTTTTTGACGGCTTTCACCAAAGCATAGGCCTGCTTTTCAATACTGGGATGCCTTAATTTTGCCTCCTTCAATGGACCACTCATAAAAGCAATAGGGTGCTCATCCTTTTCTTCTGTTCTCTTTGTTAAAACTGCTGCACACGTGTGTTCTGAGGCAAATGAATACAAATAGAAAGGCTTGGTGTAATCTAGGCTGACCAGCACTGGAGCATCCACTATTGCTTGTTTGATCTCGTCAAAAGCCTTTCTAGTCTGAGGAGTCCATTCCACCTTTTCATTTTTCTTCAGCATCTCATTCAATGGCCTCATGATCTTAGCAAATCCAGTGATAAACTTCCTCACAAAATTGATCTTGCCAAAGAATGATCTCAACTCCTTCTAACTACCTGGCAAGCCAATCTTTGAAATAGCTTCGATACGCTCCGGGTCAATTGAAATACCCTTCTTCGAGATGACGTGACCTAACAATTTTCCTTCGGTGACACCAAATATACATTTCTTAGAATTGAGAGAGACACCGAATCTTCTGCATCTTTGAAAAATCTTTCTTAAGTCTTCAACATGATCTCCTCTTCTTTTTGAAAACACGGTTAGGTCATCCATGTATATGATTATGCACTTTCCTACCAAATCTCAGAAGGCTGTCATGTCCCCGATTTTTGTGCTGTTTAGAAACATAATTAAATAATTAATCTTGTGATATCGCATAATTGTAATTGTCCAAGACAATATTACAATTATAAAATCATCATAAATGTTATTATAATATAATAAACATTAAAGTATACAAAATGAATATAAAATAATATTATAATTATTGAACAATTATAATTATTATAGAATACAAATAATACTAATAATGAATATATAAAATATATATATGTGTATACATCTTATATTTAATATTTGAATGTATATATTAAATATTACATATTACATTAATATATATATAGATATAATAATAATAATTTAAAATAATTGACATTAAATAAATATTCAAAATGTTCGGATCTTATAGTTAAAATAATATAAGTAAAACAAATTATGGTGCGACCCCTTCCGAGTAGTCGCACCCTTTTGGAAAGCTATCGAATACTTAAGGGGATAGCGTTTTGGTTTTCCCGGATCATGAGAGAGAGATATTTGTATCTGGTAGCATTATATTCACTGGCATCGCTTGCTAAGGAAAAAGATATTCATTATTTTAAGGGGACTGCCATTCAAAAGGGGAACAAGGTCTGCAACGCGGGCCCCAGCAGCAGCCCAAAGTTGTGTTAAGTTTAGAAGGAGAAGAAGACATCGAATGGAGGAACAAAAGGAATAGCTGGAGAAAGGAAGGAATAAGAAAGTAGAATATATTCTGACAAGATTTTGAAAGGAACCATTTAATAAAGATTCTCAAAAAAGTCTGATCATTAAGGAATTTAGTGGCATCGTGGCAGGTGAAAGAGAGATATCTATAGATTTATCATCAGTCAGTATGGTATGCCTTAATAAATTATAAAGAATAGGTAATTTCTGTCATAGAATCAATTATCACAATTTATGCTGGAAAAATAAGTAAATGATAGTAAAGGAATAAATTAGGAATTTAGTAATAGTTGTATATATTTAACACATATATATAATAAATATAATCATAGCAAATATAATATGTTTTCTATATATAATTCATATGTTGATTTGGTAGTAATTGATGATTATATGTATATTGAATTTATATATATATATATATATATATATATAGGTTCATACAAGATGATTATTTATATATACATAGATATAGATAAATTTGATAATAAATAATATAACATGAGTAATGTATATATGTATATATGTATATATGTGTGTATTCATATAGAAATAAGGATATATATATCTATATGTATTTTGAAGTCAATTAAAAGTGATGATATATACTTATCTATATATATATATATATGATTGTGTAAATAATGATTCTTGTAGCACTTATTGAGCATTATAAGTAATTCACTATGATTGTTAAATGGTATAAATAAGTTCCATCCATGGATCTTGATAGATGATTAATATTTAATGTATTTACGAAATACAGTATAGAAGAATCATTCACAATGAGTGATAAAGACGAAATAAATAATCCTTTGACAAGAATGAAACACCTATGTTATTTTTAAGTTGTTATTACTGAAATTTTATTTGGCACTAATGTTTCTAATGTCTCTTTGAGGAACACTTTGAAAGCGAGATTCGGGTTTAAGTGCTTCCACCAAAAGGGGACATTA
Source organism: Sequoia sempervirens (assembly GCA_007258455.2). Taxonomy (NCBI): domain Eukaryota; kingdom Viridiplantae; phylum Streptophyta; class Pinopsida; order Cupressales; family Cupressaceae; genus Sequoia; species Sequoia sempervirens. The sequence goes on from VDFB02356968.1 coordinate 3,006, forward strand.
CAAAGGCGATATCCATAGCTCGTTGGAAAGTGGCTCATGCGTTGATCAAACCAAAAGGCATTCTCCTATATGCAAAGGTTCCCCATTTTGTGGTGAATGTTGTCTTCAATCTGTCTGCTTGCTCCACCATTACCTGATTATATCTTGAATAGCCGTCCAAGAAGGACATCATCTGCAAACCATTCACAATCTGCAACACTTCGTCTAACAAAGGCAATGGATAGTTATCCTTTTCAGAGGCTCTATTCAAATTGCAAAAATCCACACATAGCCTTATCTCGCTGATCTTCTTTCTGACTAGAACTAGATTGGCGACCCATGTGGAGTGCCTCACTGGAAAGATGATACGAGCAGAAAGAAGCTTCTTGACTTCTTGATAGATCAATGGTTCTAACAATGGTTTCACAGGCCTCTGCCTTTGTTTGAATGGCTTACTACCTAGTTTCAATGGAATTGTGTGTGTAATCAATGAGGTGTCATATGTTTTCAAGTCTTCATATCCCCAGGCTATTACGTCTGGAAATTCTCTCATGACCTGTAAGATGCCTTCTCTTTCTTCAGGTGTGCAAACTTTTCCAATAAAAACATTCTTTACTTGTTCTTCTGTCCCTATATTGACGGCTTCATAGTCATTTCCTTGGGTACTTTGGTTTCTACTCAGTCTATTAGGGTCAAACAATCTTTCTAGTTCAACCATACCTCTTGGAATAACATTTGTTTTCAAATTCAGGATCCCTTCTACATCAAATTCTGCTTCCTCAATTTTTTCTTCATCAATGATTTGCGCCTCAAACACGCCTGAGCACGTGAGAAAATCTAGAATTTGTTTATCATCATCAAACACTTGAAAATTCTTTATATTATCAGGGATTGCTGGGGTTGAAACTAATTCCACCGTGAACTTCTTCAATCCTTCCATAGCCAAAGGTTCTAATGAACTAGCAGCTTGTGCAAGAGAGTTAGCAACGAGATTCCTGGACCTGTAAAATTGCTTGATATTGAACGCATCAAAACTTTCTATGAGGTCCCCTACTCTGTTGCAATAACAACTTAACCTCTTATCATGGCAAGCAAACTACTTTCTTACTTGGCGGACCACAATGTCTGAGTCCCCATAGGCGTGCACGATCTTGGCTTCCTTTTGAATTGCAAGGATCAAGCCATGAATCAAAGACTCATTCTCAGTAACATTGTTAGTGCATGAAAATTGGAGCTTGTAAGCACCTAAGTATGCCTCTCCAGTTGGGCTAATCAGCTCAAACCATTTCCTTTCTTTGACTTCGATCCATCGAACCTCAAGGTTCATACTTGATCTTCTAGGAGAGTGTTAGGAGGCTGGACACGTGCATCTTCTTGGTTGCACGCTTCTAGAATCTTTTCTTCAATCATTGGCTGAACTTTGTCATCTTTCACAAGTTTCTCTACTAAAACATCCTTTTCTTCATTTATCTTGTGATATTTTCTTGCAATGAGGCTTGCGGAACGAGCCTTGCAACTTGCTCTAAGGCCACTTTGCACATGGCACAAGTGATCTCAGAGTGAAACGCCTCATGGATTCTGCACCAATTAGGGAGTAACAAATTCTTGACGGAGGCATCTTTACCCAGCTCCGCTTCCTGCTTCACACTTTTTAGGACAAAATCTCTGAAATTTTCAAACGTTCCTCCACCTTCACTATCACTTGAATCACTCTCGATCAAAACTTCAGTGGAAGCAGTGGCATCTTCTAAAATCTTACCTTCATTTGAGCTTTGCAACATCAACACTTCTTGTTTGATGGGCTTGTATGAGCCCAAATTAGTTTCTACAAACATAATTTCATTACCTTTGCCATATTCGGTGATCATCAATCTAAGCCTAGGTGTGCTCTCGACCTTAATCTGATTTGGAGTTCCTCTCCATGGAAGCCACATGTGGGAGAAATCTGTTGCAATATATCCATTCAACTTCCTTGCCCAATCTCTACTCAACAACATGCCATATCCATCAGGTATGTCGACTACTGATATATCGATACAGCTCTGGATTCTAGGATCAGCTGCCAACTGCATGTGAATGTTGTTCAACTCTCTGACAACTGGAACCTCTGTCTTGTCCAATTGGGTTACCTTCTCAGTGGTTTGGAGTGGAACTATACCCAACCTTTCGCACACCTTCAGTGGCATGACATTGCTGGAAGCACAAGAATCGATCAAGCAGTTGTGTAATAATTTCCCAAAAATCTTAACTGATACAAGAAATGGGGCTGGTTCATCTTTCCCCTGATAAAATACTACTAGTTTTCTTCTTTCCTCTGCTACAATATCCTTCTTTTCATCCTTTCTATCCAATGGAACTTGATTGTCTTGGGCAACCTTCTGCATTTTCTCTTGCTTTTGCTTTTGCTTTTGCTCCGTAGGTAGATTGAATCGAACTTTCTTTTTATCTTCAGTCTTTGACTCCTTAGGCGCGCTTGAAGATTCTTGTACCATTCCCACGAAACCCTGAGACTGTTGCGGAGTCTCCCAAGTGTTCAATGGCGCATGAGGCACCTCTTCTCCTACGTTTGTGCTTTGCACTGAACGACTGAGTGTTTACGGGAGGATTCCTTGATGAACTGGATGTTTCTTGAGATGTGTTCCTCACAACGGTTGTTTCATACAAGCTTCCCAGTATTGTATCTCTGACTTCTGAAATCTTCATTAACTCATATAAGGGAAGACTGATTTTCATTCTCTTAACTTCTTCCAGCACATAAGAACTTAACCTTTTCACATCATCTCTTGGAAGATTCTCTTTCTGTGGACACCGCATTAGGTGGACAGTCCATTGTCCATTTCTATTTTGCATCACATTTTGTTGTCTATACTCGGGAGAATCCTTAGGTATATTTGGATTATTGCTTGCGTTAGGATTCGGTGGAGTTGCAAAATTATTTGGAGGAATCGATGACGTCAGGGGCTCTTTCTGATGATAACTCCTCTGATATACTTTGGGTGCTCCTCCAGATGACTGAAATGCATGCAATTCTCTTCTCCCTTCTACCAAAACGCTGTTATTGAGAGGTGGGAAAATATAATTGTCTTGGCCAAGAGGCTCCTCTGAATAACTATCTTGAACTTCTGAATATACCTGAGCCTCTGAATACATTTGAGCTTCTTCCGCTTGATAGTCTGGCTCCCCCATGGGACCATTTGCTAATGCTAGCGGAAATTTGTGATTGATTTATGGTGGCGTGTAGCTCTGGTACTCAGGCGAGACATCAACATCTTCTAGAATTAATGCCTAGTCATATCGTTGCACTGGGACTATCTCGTATCCAGTAGTCGGAGGATTCTCAGTACCCTCCGTGCTCTTTACTTCTCTTTTGAAAATGTCAGCAACAACTTGAAATTCATGGCACTGGAGCTCTAAGTGCTGATTTGTATTATGAAGCCTACACCATCCCAACATGGCGGCCTCAGCCAAGAAAACTCTGTCAGCGGGATAGTTCTAAGGAGGTGGCAGGTTATCCAGTGGTGATGGCACACCTCCATTGTTGGGCCCTATATTCCAAGACCTTTTCTGAAATCCTTGGTTATTACTTCGATACCCATGACTATTTTCTTGATGGTGTCCTTGGTGGGCATCCTGATGATGTGGAGGATTATTCTAGTATCCTCGATTGGCACCTTGATGCGATTGATAATTCTTTAACATGGACTGCATCTAATTATTTTGATTTCTGAGGTAGGTCACCTCAATCGACAACCTTTTCATTTGTTCCACTAACTCTTTCATTTCTTCTTTCTCCTCTTGAGTCCTCGTTGGTGGTACTATGTTCTGGAGATAAACAGGCTGTGTTGCTTGAGTATAGGACAAAGGTATCCCAGGATGGAGAACTAGCTGGTTGGATGGTGCTTGTATCTGGCCAGCCGGCTGAGGAATTGGATTCAACGTTGGAACCTGCTGGTTCCATGTTGAGCCGAGTGTTTGCATCTAATTATTTGTCGTAGCCAGGCCAGTGTATAGTGAGGGACCAGTTATGTTTTGTCCTAAACCTTGACTCACTTCGACGGCCTTAGCATAAGCTTGATTCATATGAGCTGGAGTGGGGTGAGATTTCACAAACATTGTAGTCAAGGGATCCAAGGCCGAATAGTAGTTTTCCCTGGCATCAACAATAATGTAGGGAGTACGTAACCTTGTGAGAGCCTTTTGAAATCTATTGTTGAACGCATGAATAGGTTCTTTGTCTTGCCTCCTCACTTCTGTAAATTGGCGAAAAAGCTCCACAGGAGTGATGGGAATACCAAACTTCCCGACGAAGGCCTCCTTCATCTGTTCCCATGACCTTATTGATCCAATTGGCAAGTGAATGAACCAGTGATGAGCTTCCTCTCCCAAAGAATATGGAAAGAGTCTACAAGCTACGTTCGCATATGCAATCTGCCTATTGCGTAGGTGTAAAGAACCGAACTAATTTTTTTTGTTTTTTCAAATGCAATTACAATCAACACGCACCCGTTAAGGTTAGCTCTAAAACCAAAACGTTGTGAAAGCAACTCTAACCAAGGATGTACACCAGGATCCCGATGTGGGCAAGGTGTGAGCATATGGTCAGAGGATCTAATGCAGATGCAAACTGGAAGGGAACTCTAACCAAGAATGCGTCTAGGACAGACGAGCATATGGTCAAAGGTTCTAATGCATAATGAGTTGAAGTAACTCTAACCAAGATGGCGCCGAGTGATGGCGAGCATATGGTCAAAGGGTCCCTACAACTACCAACTGAAAGTAAATAGGCGGCAAGCCAGCCTCTTCCACTTATTCAGTGGGAAGTACAATAAAGTAAGTGTAAGATAGAAAAGAGAATTGCTAATAGTACTACTAATCAGCTTACAATTTGATAGATTGCTTGCCAAAGCCTAGTAATTCAAGTTCTTCAATGCTGCAATAATATATAAGACTTCCTCAATGATTAACAAGCCTCTCTAGACTCAAACTCCTCACAATATTGCATTTAAATAGGACTGATATGACAGACCAGCGACTGAAATGAAGCAACCAGCAACTGCATAACTCAACTAAATGCACATATCTAACTCATAACTCACTCAAATGACGAGATATCAAATGCAAAATGCTCTAAGGATGATGGAGCCCAAGTTAAGACACTGAAACCCACCCAAAATGCCTTTATTTATTTTTGCACGAAAACCAAAGCTCTCCCAAATGGTACGGCCCAGCAGCAAGGGCGATTTTGCTTTAGAAAATCCTCTGCATTAAAAAATCCACAACTTTGCAAGAATGGTCGCCCCACATAGAGAAATGGATTTAAACAATGCCCAGAACAATAATATTTTAATTTCATGAGATATGAGCAATTCTTACAATCAGCTATGATATTCAGCAACTCCAGAAAAAACTACTAATATGCAAAGAAACTGAACTAAGATGCTAGGAACTCAAATGCAATGCTGAAAACAAACTCACTACAATCTACCTCTCAACTAGTTGCTATCTTTCAAGCAAGAAGATGAGCCAAGCTAGGAGGTGTGCTTTCCTCGAAGCAAACTGTCACCATTTCGGCAGCATAACTTTATTGAAAATATGAGATGTCCAAATGAAGAGAAGACAACATTTATAGACTTGATGTGATGAGCCCTGCTGGCTCTCTACCTCAAACCCCAATTTTCTTAAGTCTTTAGGTGTCTTTTAAGTTTTTTTAGAGAATTCTTAATAGACAGAAGAGAAGGGGCGCAGCATATTTAAGCTTGTAAATTGAAATATATAGCAATTTCTCACAGAATGGAAATGCCGAAGTTGTTATTATACTGAAACAATAAGATCATGAATAACAGACATACCAGAAAGTCTCCAGTTATTTTATTTAAAACAGAAGCCAGCTTGCCAGCCGGAAATGGTGAAATCAGGCATATAGGCACGCCAAATCTCCAGAATTCATTTCTCCTGCTCAGAAACTGGGTACAATGCTCTAGAAATACTGGACGCCCATGATGGAAGACCAAAATCAAACCAAAGGGAGGCGTTTCAGCTTTCTCCTTCACACGCCTCTCTCTAGGCACAAATTCCAATGTAGGCCGTACGGCTATGAAAAGAATGCAAGTAAACTCTGCTGGAAACCTCTGTCTGTGAAGAAGGATGCACCACCAGTAGAAACCCTCATTTATTTGCAAACAACAAACAATCTCAATATGAATAATCTCTGTATGAATCTGTAGAACCTCTGGCTAAAGCTCTCAACATGCACTGATTCGACTGATCTTTCACAATCTCAAGAGTGCTCACACTGAAGAGGTATCGTTCTTCAATGGCAGTTTGTTCAAACCCTGATCACGGGAGAATGCACAGGAAAAATGCTCAAGGCAAAGTGAAATGGTCAAAAGATGAGTTTCATTTGCCAGAGAAATGCTTTATACCCAAATGGCACGCATTTCAAGAAAAATACGCCTTTTTCACTCATTAAAATCTTTTAATATTGTATTAAGTCTTTTTCAATAGTTTTCACTTAATACTTGAGCGCACCTTTTTAATATTTTATGTCATTAAAATATTAAATCTCCTTTTGAACATTTTTAAGTGATATTAAATATATTAAAGTCGATGTGACTTTAATAAAAAAACATTAAGTTAAATAATTAACTTAATCACTTAAAATTCCATAACTCGCTCAAAACTCAGGATAATCCCGTGCCGTCAGAAGCTGTGGACTCCTGAAATGCCAACGCCTGCTGTGAACCAGTCACTGAGCTCTGAAAACCAAAACGATCAAACTCTCCAAAATGTACCACTGACCCTCTAACCAATCTGGCTAGCCCACAAGGGTCCAGTAAAGGGCTAACACACTGTTCCCGAGAATTGTCTAGCGAGGGGACATCACAGTCCGCCCTCCCCGAATTTGCTTGTCCACAAGCAAACTCAAAGCCGGATGCTGAAGAATACTGTCACTCTCCCAAGTAGCATCCTCTGTCGGTAGATCCCTCCACTTAACCAAGTATTCCCTGATGACCCGCCTCCGAAGATGATGCTCTCTGGAGTCCAGAATGGCCTCAGGTATCAAAACCAGTTTCCCCTCATCATCCTCGTGGTGGTAAAATCATTAATAGAAAAGAATTACTTGTTGTCCCAACGCTCTTTTGAGGCGCGACACATGGAAGACGTTGTGAACCCTACTGTCCACCGGAAGATCCAGCTCATAAGCCACTTGACCCACACGTCTGACAACTCTGAAAGGCCCATAGTATCACGGCTTAAGTTTCTCGGAGCCCTTCTTACGAAGGGTAGATTGCCTATACGGCTGAAGCATCAAGTACACCAAATCATCGATCTCGAAAGACCGCTCTACTCGTCTCTGATCAGCATATTGTTTTTGCTGATTTTGGGCTTTCTGTATATTCTCCCTGAGTGCCCTCATAATATCCCGGTTCTCCTATAATAAATCACCAGCACTGGGAACTCTACTGTCACTCAGCAATAAGTCAAGAAAGCTCGGAGGATCGTATCCATATAATGCTCGATAAGGTGTCATCTGGATGCTCATGTGATGGGTGGTGTTGTAACAATACTCACAGAGATATAACCACCTCACCCATGCCTTCTGCTGCCCTGAACTATAATTTCGCAAGTACCCTTCTACCCATTTGTTGACAATTCCTCGTCAGCCTATCCGGGTTCGCGTAGTCGGTAATACTCTGGTGAGTTTCCTCGCCCCGCAGCTTGGAATAACTCCCCGGTTACTCATAAACCTCGCTGTCCCACATCGACTAAGGTCAAGCAGGGGTAAACCGCAGCCTCAATATTCTAAGAACAAATTCAAAACAACCCTGGTAGCTCGGTATGTAGTAGTGATTGGGCGTAAAAGTGTGCATATTTCTCATTGGACCCATCTACCACCAATTTAAAAATAATCGGGTTCCTTCCCCTTGAGTTTTGGCAAAGCCCACATCTAAGTCCATGGTCAAAACAACCCACTCTCGAATAGAAGCTGCAAGCCGTAGTAAACCTGCAAGGTATGTGTGCTCTTGCTTGTTCTGCTGACAAACAAGACATTCCCTGACATACTGGAGAACATAAGACTTGAGACCCTTCCAAGAGAATCTCTCCCGTACCTGCCTATAGGTCTTAAAGTAACCGGGATGTCTTGCCATGGGTGAATCATGGAATGACCTCAAAACTCTGTCCCTCATCTCAGAACCTAGGACCAATAAAATCCTCCCTTTGTAGATGATAAGGTCATCTACAAGTGAATACCTGTCATCCTGTACTGATCCATCTACTATGCTAGAAGCCCATGGGTCCTTAGCATACTCTGCTACTATCAGATGTCTTCAGTCCTCTGAAACCAGTGTAATAGAGCTCAAGTGAGGACGGCGAGATAAAGCATCAGCAACCACATTCTGAGTGCCCTTGACATAGGAGATGTCGAAATCGTAGGACTGAAGCTTGCTGACCCATTTTTGTTGCTCTCTCATTAAGGTCTGCCCAAGAAAATGCGTTTTTCAAACCATATGATCAGTTTCACAATGAATTAATACCAATCAAATACTCGAATTTGGCCATGGCATGGGCGATGGCCGTAACATTTCCTTATCATAGATACCGAAGTCTGCTCGTGACCTCTTTAGCTTCCCCGCTCTCAAAGCTACTTCCAAAAGTTTCCATCCCTCGCATGATAACCGCATTCAATACCTCACCATCGGGTGCATCACAATGTAACTCAAAGGGTTTAGTGAAGTCCGGTAGAGCCAATACTAGACACGTAGTCATGAGAAGTTTGAACTTCTCAAAGCACGCTTGTGCTAGTGGTGTCCATACAAAAGCACCCTTCTTAGTCAAATCAGTTAGTGGCGCAGCATGCCACGAGAACCCACTAACAAACCGACGATAGAAGGCACACAATCCTACAAAACCCCTGAGCTGTGTCAAAGTCTCAGGTGTAGGCCAATCAATGATGGCTCGAACCTTCTCTGGATCCATGCTAACTCCTGCACCGCTGATGATGTGTCCCAGATATAAAAGCTCTGCCATGCCTAAAGCACACTTGGACTCCTTGGCATACAAGGACTCCCTGTCAAGTATACTCAGTACCTCATCCAAGTGAACCATGTGTTCCTCCCATGATTTGTTATAAACCAGGATGTCGTCGAAGAAAACCAATACAAATTTCCTCAAGTGAGGATGGAAAACCCTATTCATTGTAGACCTAAACGTATCGGAGTATCAAGCTAACCCAAATGGCATAAACTAAGAAATCAAAGTGTCCACAAGGACATTCCGGAATACGCTTAAGTGTCCCTCCTCTGAATCAATCTTTGAGAAATAGCAAGCTCCATGAAGCTCGTCTATCAACTCATCTATCCGAGGAATAGGATACCTGTTCTTTATGGTTTTCCTGTTGAGCATTCTGTAATCAATACACATCCTAAGTGTACCATCCTTTTTCTTCACCAAAACAACTGATGAAGCAAAGGGTGACTTACTCGGCCTAATGTGCCCCATAGCTAACAACTCCTGAATAGTCTTCTCAATCTCATCTTTCAGACGCTTGGGGTGCCGGTAAGGAGTAATCATGATCGGTTTCGTGCCCTCATCCAGCTCTATAATATGCTCAATACCTTTATCAGGAGGTCTACCAGGTGGAATTGCACTGAACACCTTCGCATGTTTGATTCGAAGTTCCTGCACATCTGGATGGTAAGAAGAAGCTTGCTGCTCCAACTGTGAAGGCATTAGCTTGCACTCAGCAGCCCACTCTACCATATCATTACGAATCAAACGTTCCATTCTCCGGAGTGAAATTTCTCTAAGGTTGCTGTCCTTGATGGCTTTTAGAATATGATTTGTGCCATCAATGCTGAATTTCATCTCCATGTCACGCAAGTTAAGCGTGAATTCTCCTATTGCATGAAGCCACTTCATGCCAAGAACAATATCCGTTCCTCCCATGTTTACAACATAAAAATCTGCCTTGAACTCAAAATTGTTAAGTTTCAAAGGCAAGTCAGGTATCATCCTCTCACAGTTGAGAGTGTATCCATCTGCAACCTTCACACGTATGCCTTCAAACTGCTGAGTTTGAATTCCCCGTTTCTCCACTAACCGTGAATCGATGAAGTTGTGGGTTGCACCTGTATCTAGAAGGGATATGACCCTTTGACCAGCTAGGATCCCACGGAGTCTGAAAGAACCCTCTTTCTGCATGCTGGACATATGAGCCTCCTTAAGTTCTGTTTCTACTACAATTTCTGCTTCATTTTCTGACTCTTCTCCATCTGTGTCATAGATTGGAGCTTGCTGATCAGAAAAATCAGTCAACGCTTCTCCCTCATAAAACCACTCCATATGCTTGTTTTGCCCTTTGGGTTTGAGGGGGCAGTCATGATTAAAGTCATACGGACCTTTGCAGTAAAAACAGAGTTTTCTTCTTCGTAAATCATTCATTGTTTCTCGATCTAAAGGGGCTGCAAATTTCTTTTTCTGATCTGTATTATCAGCCTTCTTTGGATCTGATTTATTCTTCGTGTATGAGGTAGTAGGTTTCGAGCTAAATGGCTTACGAGGTGTAGATTGCTCCATGCTGCGAGCTTTCCTCATAGCCTCCTGTAAAGTAGGTGGATCAAATGCTTTTATCCAACCTTTCATGGGCTCGAAAAGACCCTCAATGAACAAGATGATCAGCCTTCTCTCTGAGATCCCTGTCACCATCACAGATAGTCTTTGGAACTCTCCAATGTACGATTCCAAGCTACCTAACTGTTTCAGCTGTGCTAAATCTCTGAAGAAAAGCTCAGGATCCCTTCTGTCAAATCTCTCTACCAGTCTATCAGTAAACTCCTGGTACGAGGTAATCCTGTCATGTTGAAGAGTAGTCATACCGTGAATCCACCAGTCATGTGCCACGCCATCAAGATGAAGTGCTGCAAAACGAATGGCATCCTCCTCTGGCATGGGGCGTAGTGTCAAGAATGTATCAAGTTTACTAACCCAGGCACGTGCTGTAACTCTACCACTGCCATCATAGTGAACTAAGGTTAGTTTGTTGGTAGCCTGTTTGAGATCATTTTGCTTGTGTCTAGGCCGCCTGTCATTCCTGCTCCTGGTGTGTTCTCTCTTCTGGCTCATGCATCTGTCGAAGTTAAGGTGCTCCTTAACCCTCAGTGGCAAATTATCCCACTCATCATGCATAGCCATAATGTTATCTGCAAAATTAATCTCTCCACCCTGTTCAACTTCGTCCACTTCCTCAGCATCATCTCTGGTGAACGTAGGACAGGTAGCTCTCTCATAGGTATGTGATGGAGCTATGACTCTCTGAGGCTCTCTATGGATACTGCCTTCACGATCTTGATCCAGATTCTGAGTTCTATTAATGGTCAAATTTTGAAAATTCATGCTAAGTTGCTGAAGAATAGTTTCCACTTGTTCTTGCCCTACAACCATACCTCTGAGCACGTCTTTAGCTTCTCTATCCTCATCATCCCAAGGATTCCTGTGAGAACTTTCTTCGGCCCTGTTCGCCATATTGTCCCAATCTAATTCCTCTTCCTGATCTGCAAACGGAAACGGTGGGAAAGGATTTTGATCACCTCTCTGATTTCTAGGACCCCCTCTGGAATAGAATTTGCCAAAACCCTCTTTGTGTGACTTCATAAATTTCTCAAACCCCACAAGCTGGCAGGATGTGAGCTCTGATACCACTGTGATGAGCCCTGCTGGCTCTCTATCTCAAACCCCAATTTTCTTAAGTCTTTAGGTGTCTTTTAAGTTTTTTTAGAGAATTCTTAATAGACAGAAGAGAAGGGGCGCAGCATATTTAAGCTTGTAAATTGAAATATATAGCAATTTCTCACAGAATGGAAATGCAGAAGTTGTTATTATACTGAAACAATAAGATCATGAATAACAGACATACCAGAAAGTCTCCAGTTATTTTAAATAAAGAAGTTGCCAGATCTACAACCGGAAATGGTGAAAACAAGCATATAGGCACGCCTAATCTCCAGAACTCATTTCTCCTGCTCAGAAACTGGATACAATGCTCTAGAAATACTGGATGCCCATGATGGAAGACCAAAATCAAACCAAAGGGAGGCATTTCAGCTTTCTCCTTCACACGCCTCTCTCTAGGCACAAATCCCAATGTAGGCCGTATGGCTATGAAAAGAATGCAAGTAAACTCTGCTGGAAACCTCTGTCTGTGAAGAAGGATGCACCACCAGTAGAAACCCTCATTTATTTGCAAACAACAAACAATCTCAATATAAATAATCTCTGTATGAATCTGTAGAACCTCTGGCTGAAGCTCTCAACATGCACTGATTCGACTGATCTTTCACAATCTCAAGAGTGCTCACACTGAAGAGGTATCGTTCTTCAATGGCAGTTTGTTCAAACCCTGATCACAGGAGAATGCACAGGAAAAATGCTCAAGGCAAAGTGAAATGGTCAAAAGATGAGTTTCATTTGCCAGAGAAATGCTTTATACCCAAATGGCACGCATTTCAAGAAAAATACGCCTTTTTCACTCATTAAAATCTTCTAATATTGTATTAAGTCTTTTTCAATAGTTTTCACTTAATACTTGAGCGCACCCTTTTAATATTTTATGTCATTAAAATATTAAATCTCCTTTTGAACATTTTTAAGTGATTAAATATATTAAAGTCGATGTGACTTTAATAAAAAAACATTAAGTTAAATAATTAACTTAATCACTTAAAATTCCATAACTCGCTCAAAACTCAGGATAATCCCGTGCCATCAGAAGCTGTGGACTCCTGAAATGCCATCGCCTGCTGTGAACCAGTCACTGAGCTCTGAAAACCAAAATGATCAAACTCTCCAAAATGTACCACTGACCCTCTAACCAATCTGGCTAGCCCACATGGGTCCAATAAAGGGCTAACACACTGTTCTCGAGAATTGTCTAGCGAGGGGACATCACACTTGAGGAGAATCTTCTAGAAGCTTCAAGAAGGGCGCCCAAATTTCAAATTTGAATTCAACTTATTTCCCTCCAAAGGTGGCGTCCATTTCTCAAGGCAATATTTCACTTTATAAAAATTAATCTCTTCCCTCAAGTAGGCGTCCCACTTCTCCAACCCTTAATTTGGCCTTAAAAAATATAAGTTATCTCCTCATGAAGCATTTACCCATAAAGTCCCCTTTTTAAAACAACATGAAGTTATAATGCTAGGCCAAGGGGGTTATAATATTAAAATATAACATTATAAAATGAAAATAACTTATCTCTCCAGAAAAAGCATCCAAGGGCCAAAAATCCAATTACCAACTGAACTGGTTGAAGACGAGAGGCAACAGCACTGGAATCCACAAGATCATTTGCCAGAAATAGAATTTAATAAAAATAGTAAATTCATGAAGTTGCTCGGAATACCAAACAGACTATACCACTGCGAAGCTCTCTGAAAACCCAGAAAGAATTTGCAATCCAATTTCCAAACTTCAAGCAACCACCTCCTCAAAAATAGGAAACCCTAATTTCACCCTCCGAGTAGCCTACGGGTCTCCGGAATAGGCCAACGGTCAACTGAAGCGATCACATTTGAGAAGGGGACATTACATTACAGTAGTACTGTTCAGCGATTTCTATTTCTTGCTAAGTTACATTGTATTCCCACGGTTGTGGAAGAGACTGGCCCTCACTCGGTCTTCTTTGTAATGCATTAGATCCTCATCATCGTATGATAGCGCCTAGCTCACCTCGAGCTTGGAGTGCACATGCTTGATGAATGAGTTACTTTCAGCACTGCATTTTCATCAATAGAATCTCCACCATATGATAGCGCCATCCCTATCTTGGGTTTGGAGTGCACATGCTTGGTGTCAAGTTTACTTTCCAGCATTGCATTTCTTTTCATAGTACCTCCGCCATATGGTAGCACCATTCCCACTTTGGGTTGGAGAGCACATTCTTGGTGTTGAGCTTCTTTCAGCATTGTAATACTTTCAAGTTGCTACTGACGACCCTCTTGCCATATGACAACATCATTCTCATCTTGAGATTGAGTGCGCATTCTTGGCAAAGAGTTACTTTCCGATTGCTGGTTTTGGTGTAAGCTAACCTTAACGGGTGCTTATTGTGCTAGTATGTTCATTCAAAAATTGAAAAAAATTGACCTGCACATTACATGTGGTGTGTGTAGTGGAAACATACATTGTTAATAGTGTAGTATGTGCCCTAAAAGAAGTGTTTTAAAAAATTAAATATTTTTATTTGTGCTGGGATAACCCAGTGGTACCATTTTATGGTACTTGGAGGGGTCGTATATTTCATAAAGCATAAAGGGAAATTTAAAGGAGGTTGTTGATTGGTGTGTTGAGCATTGTAAGGTCAAGGTCAACATTTGGCATGTAAATATTAAATTTTTATTGATATTACTTCTGTTGTAATTTCTGAAAATAATATTGTGTTGCCGTGATGATTATTTACAATAGAGCTGCAAAAACAAGTTGAAAACAAATACAGACAAGCAGAATGCCAATTGTTTGACGAAATGTCAACAAGCTTACATTATGAAATTTGGAAAGTTTGATCACATATTTGGATAGATGCCTTGCAGTTGCATGATTATTGATGATATTTCCAAACAAACAAATCAGAATATTTATGTTGATATGGTGTCGAGTGTTTGATGACATTCCTACTAAACAAAAATTATAAAAATTCCAAGTTGGTTAAATATTTTAGTAGGGGATATTACAATATGCAACAAAGCTTGTTTGAAGAGTGAATTTTTTTTCCTTCTCTCATGGAAAATTTTAACCTTATAATAAGTTCAACTTTCTTATGAATATTAGATTTCAATAAAATCAATATTTTCAACAATTAAGCTTTTCCTTTTAAGACAGAATAATTTAAGCAAATAGCAAAAACAAGTAAATGGTTCTATTTGTTCAAAAATTAGGTAAGATCTCATAAATAAACTATATACTTATCCACACGTACTTAACAGTAGACATAATGAATCATTGTTCAAGGTTAAAACCGCACCAGTTTCACTCAGTGGCCATGCCTCTACATTGAAACCAGCGCAAGACTTAATTGGATAAACTATGATGGAATCCAAATAACTCTTTTCGTCGGTAGCAATTGTCCTCGAACTACCTGAAAACAGAACATAATTTTGTTCACATTTTATATTATGAATTTGTTTTAGTGTGTAGGTACTTGGGCAAAATATTAGAATTTTTTTCCCATAGCCAGAAATAATCTGAAAATTCAATAATAACAGAAAATTTGGCAATGTGCTTAGGCAATGTAACAGAAAATTTGACAACGTACTTAGTTCTTACCAAATAAGGTTTAAAAAGAATGATTAGATTTTCATTCCTAATATATGCAATATATTTATTAATCACCACAAATTTTAATTCTAGAATGAAGGGAAAGAGAAGATCCAATTAAAGACCAAAGCCATCCCCAACCAGAAAAAAAATAGATTTAAACAAATTTTCTTCTCTCAAGAGTGTTAGTACCCAAAATTGCTGTCACTAAAAAAATTTCAAGATTAATAATATATGTAGCCAAATGTCAAGTCATTCTTGTCCTACTAATGATGTATGTAGGTTGCTCATCACATAGATTATCGGGCTATGAATTTTGATAGATAGTCCAACACCAACAAAGGAAAGAAAGGGTATGATAGAAAATGCTATGCATAGGCAAAAAGGATTGAGGCTAAAAAAATTCTTCTCCGATACATTGAGACAAAATCATTTATGAGGCAAGCATAAATGTCTTGTCCCCTTTTCAAAATAAAAAATAATAATATTTTAAGTGGGCCCAATTGTCTCATTTTCAAAAAAGACCACTCAAATATTATTTAAAAAGTACCTTTAACATTATTTAAAATATTATTTAAAAAGAGACCCTTGGATGTAATTTAAAAATTATAAAAAATAAAAAATATTGCGTTAAATTTAAATACATTATAATAAATTTAAAAACATTATTATATAAATATGTTTAAAAATTAAAATTATAAATTATAAATTTATAAATATGTTAAATTTTATATATTAAAATATATTACAATTAAAATGAAAAATCCAATTTAAATAAATTTTTTGAT
This sequence comes from Sequoia sempervirens, assembly GCA_007258455.2. Taxonomy (NCBI): domain Eukaryota; kingdom Viridiplantae; phylum Streptophyta; class Pinopsida; order Cupressales; family Cupressaceae; genus Sequoia; species Sequoia sempervirens. Next base: position 19,082 of record VDFB02356968.1, read on the forward strand.
GAAAATTCCCACTTTTCTTTATATTAAAATAAAAATAGTACAATATTGAAATATTTGCTAAAAAAGGATAGGGTGGTAAAAAGACACCCAGAAAGTCTAATGAGACAAAGTCCAAAAACAAAGACAAAATTTAAAAAATTGGGAAGTTAATGCTACACCAGCAAATGGAAGATTTTTATAATTGGAATTAAATCCATTAACAGGTGGTGTCACCAAGAGGATCCTAGCCCGTAATAGCACCTTCCTCCTTAGAAGTATCTTCAACTGGCTGATGCAAGCGAATTGGAGAGATGGCAAGTTAAAAAGGAGGAAACTTGTCAAAGTTCGGCTAGCCAACCTCTCAACGCTTTTGAAAAGAGGGAGGAGGTTTTCAAGAAGGTGGCTTGGGAGGCTGGGACCAACCATGAGCAACAGAGCCATGTGAATTGCCCTAGGATTGAGAGCAATGACCTCTCCCAACAAATTGACTGCAACCACGCCCGTGACCCCTCGAAGGAGAGGAAGAGTCTAGAAGCACCCTGGCAACAGTATAAGGGGTATTCACCTAGTTGTCCAACAACTCCTGGAGGTGAGCAACCTCAAGTGAAACTTTGCAAGCTTGCACATGAACCTGCATGAAAAAATTGGAACAAACCATAGCCTTGGTGTAAAGTGAGAAATAAATATCTGCACTGCAATTGGAAAACAAAGCAAAATCCTATCCTTCCAAATATAGAAAAGAATCTCCACCCTCAAAACATGCCAAAGATTAGTGTATTTGATTGGACGACAAGGCCAATCTCCCAGTGAAACCATATGCCAAGAAAATGGAGAAGGATGAAATGGATTAAAGAGATCATGAATCCAATTCCAGGCTTCTTTAGTCCATGTGCAAAACCAGAAAAGGTACTTGAGATTCTCTCAATGTTCACAAAAAGGACAATAGGGACAAGGGATGTCCATCTGAATTAACTGTGGAGGCTGTAATGTCCCCTTCTAGTTGACATCTCTCAGTACTTGAGATTAGCCTATTATGTGGCCCTCGTAGGCTAATAGGGAGGATAGAGGGTCTTGTTGAGGCATGGTTTGGCTTCAGTTGTTAAAATTATTCAGTTTGGCTTTCGTTCGGGGTCTTTTGGACACCATTTGCTTGACTTACTATTTTTAGTAAGTAGAGACACTCAGTGGAGCACCCCTGCTATTTTTAGCAGTATGGTTTGGTCATATGCAGATTCAGTCACTTATCATCCGGCTTCAGACGGCTTGTCATTTGGACTTATATTGAGGGAGATATTAATATTTATTTGCCAAAATAAATATTAATTTAATTGAAGCTTATGTTATAAAGTTATAAAGTAAATTAATATTATAACTTAAGTGACTTAATGAAGGGATCGACCATCATGAAGAAGGGGCCATTTCTCAATTAATTATTATAATTAAATGGGCGCCCAAACTATTGGAAAAATTAAAAGTGAAATTCAAGTTTATTTAAAATGATGCTTTTTGAAGGAAATCGACCTAATTGAGGAGATATAAGTTTTCTTTTGAAGAAAATTCATTATTATGAAATGAGAATCGATTTTAGCCAATTCCTTCTTCAGAGAATGAAGCCAAGGGTTTTAGTTTTCTTCTGCATTGGAGAATGAACCATCTTCAGTGTATTGCAGTTCAGAGGCTGTGAAATATCAGTTGATTTATTGCCTGTTAGTTGAATAGCTTCATTTAGAAGTTATTACAGAGCATATTCGTGGGATTTCAGTTGGGGTTTCAGTCAGCAGTTGTATCAATTTTCTTCCAGGAGAGAATCCAACACAAAGGCTATTCATATTGTTTATCTAGCACATTATCCTAGGCCATACGGATTTTGTACTTGCTGGTACAGGCCGTACTTTTGCTGCAGCAAAGGCTGTACTTCTTCTCCAGAGCAAATCGCCTTGCTTTTTCATCATCTGACTCCTTCAAGATGGACGCCTAGGGTTTCTGGAGCATTCTGCAACAATTTCGAGTTGGGAGATTGCATATTCTCTTTCAGCCGTACCATCTCAGGGTTCTTTTTGGCGCCCGCAAGCTTATTCAGGTTCTCAATAAATAGCTTGCCTTTTTGTTTGAATGTTTGAAAATTGCAGTTGTAATCATTCAAGAAGATTAATAAGTCATCTAGCATCGAGGTCCAATCTGTATTCTATAGTTTTTAAAGTATCTGGCATTTTATATTATTTTTCCAAGCATTTTCTTTCAAAATCGCACCATTATCTTTATTGGCAAAACCCACAAAAAAATCAAAAACTTTCAAAAACACAAAACAAATCAGTTTAAGCATCAGGGGTTGAAGTTGAACCAGCAGGGTTCATCACAAAGGCCTTTATAGAGAATGCACCATGCAAAGTGAGCCAACTTAGGCTCAAGCATGACAAACCAAATGCATTGAAATAGATGATGCCAAATTCTAGGAGGGGATTGTAGCTGCGAATGATGGTTGAATTGTTCAACCATGGGCAAATGCAAAGAGAGTGTAATTTCCCAAGGAAATTATGTATGCATTTTTTTAATTTCATGGTTCCATATGAAGAGACATTTCATAAAACACTTTCCTATCGCTGTTCTGACTATTGTATGCAATGTATTTTACCACTGAAATAATTCGTACTTATTTTAATTTTACTTTTTTTCTTACTATTCACTAATGGCACTTGTTTCAACAGTTAAAATGTTTAATTCCAATGAACTATCCAGTTTGGGTGGATAGTATATTGAATTCAGGAAATCCATGCTCATAAACCTTAGAAATGAATCACTAATATTCTATTTCAAACCAACTTTAATTTCATTCCATAAACATGAATTTGATACAGAGATATACATATAAATTTAAAAACTCCGACCTTGACCTGTTTACCTCCTTAACAGATGACAGTATTGAATACAAAGTGTAACCAACTATAATTATTTACCACCTGCTCCTCTTAATGTTTACTACTTATACCCAACCTGAAATTCCATTGAAAACTAGAATCCTCCAAGGTATATCCCTAAGCCTTCTAGATGTTGCGAAGCTTCCTGAGGTGAAGCGAATGATGGAGCAAGGAAGTGGCAATCTTTGGAAATGTTTGAACCTTCTAAACATCTTCAAATCATACCCCACATTATCATATGCTGACAAGAAAGTGATTCACTGCCTTTCAAGAGGTACGACTAACTTCACAAAGGATGTATGGCAGTTCATATAAGATAGCCACGGTAGTTTATGATTTAGGCTAGCCGCCTAATCTTGGCACAAACCCTTGACTGCATTGACTCCAAAGTTACATCCATGTCACCCTTCTAATTAGCCAAAGAGATACGGCACCCAGGATAGCAATTTCAATTTAAACTTTGACATGAGCTATGCAAGTAAGGCTATTGAGCCTCTTTAGAAATAAACCGACCTCCTTAGTGAGCAGTACTTGATGGAGAAGGGTGTGATTAGTGTAGAATATTCAAACTTGTTTGTTCATATCTTATGATGCATCAACCAACTCCTTATCCACCCACAGGTAATGTCCCCAATTTAGCCCTATGCTCTTCACTTGGATTTAGCCTATTTCCAGAAACTTGTAGGCTAAGCAGAAATGGAAATTAGGGTTTCCAATTTTTTAGGAGGTTTTGAAGGCTTGCATGTGGGAGTTTCTGATGCATGTCCAGTGGAGATTTCTGGGTTTTTGGAGAGCTTCAGGATAAGGTAACATGCATGACAAGATAATGACATGCATTTCTAGCGGATTCTTTGGCAGCTTTGGAGGCTTGCATGTTGGTGTTTTGCAGTTTGATCTCTGGATTCCTTTTGGGTTTTCAGAGAGCTTCGCAATTATGTGATAGGCAACTGAAATAGGTAACTTTTCCGGACTTACTATTTTTAGTAAGTTATGACGGCTGTCCGCTTTGTGCTCAAAATGATTTTGGAACAGCTTACTATTTTTAGCAGTATGCTATTTTAGTAAGTTCTATTTTTAGCAGGGTTTCTGTAGTTCAATATAGTGGCTATATCTGGCAGGTCAGTTTGAGTAGTTTGGTCTCCAACACCCTTGGTGCTATTTTTAGCAGCAGTTAAGCAGTTCAGTGCAATGTCTAATTCTGGCAGGGCAATATTGGCAGTTTGGTCTCCAACATTCATGGAGCATATTTTGGCAGGTGATGGCTTAAGTGATTTTCAAATGTGAGCACCTTACTTGGAAATTATAATGTTTTAAGTTAAATATTTTACTAAGGCTAAATGGGACACCACTTTTGGAGAGGTAAGTGATTTTAATTAAGTTTATTACTTGAGTCATTTTGGATGCCTTATTTGGTGAAATATAATGTTTTGAGTGAAATATTGGCTAAGGTATTTTTGGACGCCTAGCTTGTGGGATAATTGCAAATTATAAAATATTTCACTTAAATATACTTGGACGCCTATGTTATGATTTATTTGCATTTTGATAAAGTATTATTCCTCTTATGTTTTGGACACCTAAAGTCAAGGAGTGAAAGGTTGGAATTCAAATGCAAATTGAAGTGAAATGAGAATCTCATTTGGGCACCCTATTTGGAGGGAAAAGAAGATTTGAATTGGAGTTGAGAAAAGTTATAAATAAGAGGTCTTGCCTTCACTTTTGATCATCCATTGCTTATCATAATAAAATGCTGCTGAAATTATTTCAGAACCCTTACTTCGAGGAATGCATACCTCCTAGCTTATATCAGTTTCGTACTTGAGAGATAGTACCTAGCTAGTTTGAGACTGCCTCTTCGTTCAGAGGTTGCAGATAGAGCTTCACAGAGATGGTTTCATTTGTATTATCTGATTTTGGTGAGTTTTTATCAGTTTTGGTGATGCTGGTGTGGTGCTTGGCTGAAGCACATTTCCGATCATAGCTGCTTGCACGATTTTTTAGTGGTTCTGGGTATTGGCCCATTGTTTAAGTCTACCTTGGGCACCCCTTCTTGCAAAGTTTCAGATTTTATTTTGGAGTCTTGGATTTTATCTTGCTGGTTGCCCTTTCCTGGAGGTTGTACTTTGCCTATCATTGCATTGGAAAGCGTGCATAAAATATCAAAGGTTGCTTGCTGCTATTTCTTGGTTTGTACTGTTGTGACCTTTTTCACACATCGCCCCATTGCAAATGGGGACCCCCTAATTTTTGCTTTGTTCAGGTCTTTTGGCTTGTTTAAGGTTAGTTTTCCTGTTGTCTCTCTCTCTCTCTCTCTCTTTGTCCCTTCTCTACTGTTTTCCTTTCCGGGATGTGCCCGTCTTTGAGCTTGAATTGAAATTTTGGCTAAGTCTGAGAATTAGGGTTTTGAACTCTCCAGCCAATTTAAAATCGAATGAAGTAATCAAGTTGAAATCTAACCTTGGCATGGCAGTCAATATGCTTCCGACAGGTCCCGAGCAAAATTTCAGTGAATTCTGGCAACTTACTATTTTTAGTAAGTGTTCATTTTAGGGCATTCTTTCAGCACTTTCGAAGTTTCGATCATTACGCTGCATTCAGAACATGTCAAGCTGCTCATTTGCAAATTTTGAGCTGAAACAGACAACTGTCTATTTTTAGCAAATTCAGCTTCCAGAGCAAATTTTAGGGTTTATATGCAAAATTCTCCAATGCATGTCGGGAGATTCTTTCTGGGTTTTCTGAGACCTTCGCGACGATATAACATGCAAAGTGAGATAATGACTTTCAGAGTTCAGCCTTCAGAGGCTATTTTTGGGGTTTGCATGTAAGGGTTTTCTTTGCATGTCTGATGATTCCTTATGGGTTTTTCGAGAGCTTCGCAATGGTGTGACATGCAAAGCAAGATGATCAGTTTTCAAAGACTTACTATTTTTAGCAGGTCCACTCTGGCAGCCACCTCCTAGCACTTTAGAATCACAAACTGATCGGCATGCAACAAAAACGAGGTCAAACGAAGGTCATTTGATATGCATGCAAGTCAAATTAGGGTTTCCAGCTTCGGGGCCCAAAATGAGGGGTAAAAAGTCAAAATTTCCGAAAACCAGTGTATCCCACTGTGATCAAAATCTTTCAAGCTATCCACCGATAAAATTTGAAGGCAATCAGAGCACTTACTATTTATAGTAAGGCGTTCCAAAAACTGGCTAAAAATAGTAAACCAACGTCAAGCGCCAATGTGAACAGGCAAGTCATCCGATGAGGAGCACGCCATTCGAATTTCAAGTAAAACGGAGTTGTGGAGGTCTCAGAAACAAGCAGTTACTATAAATAGTAAAACCACCTCTAGAAATGTGCTAGTTTTAGCAGGTTAGCTCAGGATGGCAGTGTGAACAGGCTAAGTAGGTCATGAGGATCCTGTGGTTAAAATTTCGAATAGATCCGAACTTCAGAGATGTGAAAATAAAAAGACTTACTATTTATAGTAAGTATGAAAGCACGAGCAGGCAGCTAGAAAAATGGCTAAGTCTGAAGCTTATCCACCTCCACCTTGAAATTGCGCCCATCTTCAAGCCAGGCTGATAAAAGTTTCTAAGTTTGAAGTTTATCCAGCTAGACCCCTCAAATGCGCCTTGCCTTGCATGAAGAGTTCAGAGAATTTTCTAAGTGTTATAAACTTGAAGCTTGACCCCCCCAAAAGTGCCCAAGGTAAAGGAAAGTTGATATAAATTTGATTAAGTCATTGAAATTGAAACTACAAGGCCTAGATGCGCCCTAGCTTGAAGAGATGAGTTAAAGAACTGCTGAGGAACTCAAACTAGAAGCACATGGCCTCAAATGCGCCCAAGAAGGAGACATCAAGATAGAAAAATATTCTAAGGCGTCAAACTCAAAGCACAAGGTGGTAAATATGCCCTTGACTTAGAGGAAGCCTTGAATTTCCTTTAAGTATGCAAAATGGAAGTTGGCCCTCTCATTTGCGCCCTAGCAACATGATGGAACTTGAAAAATTTCCAAGTGTTGTAAATTGAAAGTTGGACCCCCTAAATGTGCCTTACTTTGGAGGAAGCACATGGAAATTTCTCTAAGTATGAAAACTTGAAGTATGATAGGTAAAATGCACCCAAGGTAAAGAGGGGCCTCAAAATTCTTCTAAGTTATTAAAATTGGAAGCTCAACTTCTGAAAGGCACCTTAGTTTGAAGAAGGAGCTTGGAAATTGACTAAGGCATTTAAACTTGAAGCTCCCTACCTTGAATGCGCCCTTGGAAGAAGATGGAGTTTGAAATTTCTTCTAAGTATGGTAAACTCAAAGCTCTTACCCTCATTTGCGCCTTGAGAAGAAGAGAAGACTTGAAAATATTCTAAGTTTTGTAAATTGAAAGCTTGACCCTCTATTTGCGCCCAAGCAAGGAATGAAGGCAAGAAAAGTTTCTAAGTGTTCAAAACTCAAAGTGCATACCTTGAAATGCGCCCTTGACTTGTAGGAAGAGTTGGAAAGTGTTTAAGTGTTCAAAACTTGGAGTAGACACCCCTGTTTGCGCCCAAGAGGATTTTGATGGAGTGTCAAAAAATTTCTAAGGCAAGTAAACTCAGAGTATGGAGGGTCAAATGCACCTAAGTGTTGAGGAAGAAGTTAGATAAATTTTTAAGTGTTCAAAATTTGAAGCTGCTACCCTCATATGCGCCTTGACCTGGAGGAGTTAGGAAATTCTTTCTATGGCATCAAAAATGAAAGTTCCTACCATCATATGCACCTTGGCTACTTGGGGGTTGATATAAAAATGGTTTAAGTGTTGGAATTGGAAGTTGGTCACCTTAAATATGCCCAGCTGGAGGAGGATGAGTTTGAATTTTTTTCTAAGTGTTGAAACTTATTCCACCTCTGGAGAAATGCGCCTAAGCTTGACAGAAGATGATGAAATTTGCTAAGGCATGAATAAAATTGGTAATGGATATGTCAGAATGTGTCGGCTTCAAGATGATGAAAATTGTCAAGGCAGAGCAAAGAAATTATGCCCAGATGTGAAGAATAAGAATAAAATTGTTGGCAAAATATTTTTCTAAGGTTTAAAATTCAAAAAATTTAAATGAACCCCTTCGTTCAGGGACACATAAATTTGATACTTTCCGGAGGAAATTTTCTTCTGGGTATTGGACGTCTGCGATGAGGAATGAATTTTAAAGTCTTCCACAGTTCGCCGAAGGCTTCAGGGTGAAGATTTTTGATGGGCGCCAGAATAATGAATTTTCTAAGGGGAAAATTTTAAAAAAAATTCTAAGGCAAGGGATGAAATGTGTTGTTGACATAAAAATGCCTAGGCGGATGAATTTGAAGTTGGGTGCCTAGATAATTTTTGATCAAGTTCCTGATGAAAACATTTTGCTCGAGCCAGAGTTGAATAAAATCAAAGTCGTCAACGACCCAGCTGATGAAATAAATTTCTTAAAAATGCAATTGAAGTTAATATTGTCAAAAGATAATACACCCTTGAGGAAGATGAAATTTGTCTAAGGCATTGAAATATGATGCATAGGTGTTATATGCCCCAGCTTTCAGATGTTGAAAAATCATGAGGAATTTGAAGGCAAAAGTTGTGCTTGAGAAAATGATGAACTCTGTCAGATGAAGAGATCACTCGAACATTGAGATCAAGTAAGGTAAATTTATATCATGAAGTGTTTTGATGCTCTTCCCTTTTGTCTGTTTTGCAGGGTGAACGTCAAAGCCAGAGCACGATGACTTGAAGTGGTGAAGCACGATGATATTACAACCTTCGAAGGGAGATAAAGTTATGAGTTTCAGGCTCTTCCACGAGATCTCGGTTGCACCCAAAACATGAAAGAAGAAAAGTTGCAAGAAATGGCTAAGTGTTGGAGTTTCTCCTCAAGGACCCAATGTGCACCCAATGCAGTCAGGCAGGGGCGAGGAAGAAATGATCCAATCCAAGAAATTGAAGCAATGTTGACCAGACTTATCCAGTTTGCAGTTTGAAAGTTGAAGCAGTGTGAACGCGTCTATGAACAGGAATCTTCTAGAGGGATGATGGACTTTAATAGCTCATTTATTACCCCACTCCTCTTGGTGGCAGTTTTTAGGGTGAATCTTGTTTAGAGCTGAGGTGGCACAATCTGGGCCATCCAGCCGATTGTAATCTGAGCCGTCCGTTGGACTTGGCCAGCTATATAAAGGGGCATCCCCCCTCATTTGTACCTCATTAGAGGAGACCTTAGATTAGAGTTAGACATTAGAGTTAGAGTAGAGGGACAACTTAGAAGTAGCTTAGTATAGATTGATAGTGTAGTTGAAGAAGGAAAGTTTTTCCTTTGAAAAATTTGTAAGAAATTGTTGTGAACACTCTCAATAAAAAGAGTTTTCATTGATGATGATCTCGTCTTTTGTTGTGAGTAGCTAGCAAGGTTTCTTAGTCCTTCTGATTCGAGTAGGATCTTAAAGTAGAATAAATTTCATTTCATGCAAGTAGTTAATGATTGTGGAATGTGGTCTTCAATTTGAGCAAACTTCGTCTATCCATACCACTAGTGTGTTCGCTAATGGTGAATGCGCCTTGTGTGGTCAACTGGAATATCGTGTACTTAACTTCGATCATGATTTGTATGTTTATATGCGTCGTTGTGATGGTATTTTCATGCTAAGTTGTGATCTGAACACCTTGAGCTACTCCTTTGAAGATTGCACCGGTTCTGTGGAGGCTGTCCGAAGCGAGGCAAAGTAGAGCCTGGTTGAAGCTACTGAGAATTGATCGCCATATCCCACGCCTTAGAGTAGATTAGAGCTTTCTTAACCCTGCAACCACTTTAAATTCAGTACTTTCTGGTTAGAATAGGAAACTTGTGCTTCATTGATAAATCTGTCGAACTGTGAAAACCCCTTCCTCTGTTGTTGAACAATTTCGTAAGTCCCCTTGAAATACCAGCAAATCACATTGAGCCAACTGAGACTATTCACATTGAAGGAACCTTGGAGTTGAACGCACAAACTCTCTCGCAATCTTAGCATGTTGGATACTTTGATCAAGAGAGAATAGGGTAGCCGTTGGCGACTTTATTCTGCGTTGGTGTGGTCACGAAAAACACATCAACAGGATGCACCTCATGGAATACCTTAGGTACAAACTTTTGAGGGCATTTGAGCAAAGGAGCCATTGAATGTCGTTGTCAAGCCTTCAACTCTAGTAGCAGTAGTTGCGGAGGAAATTAAGGCCAAGGCCACATAAAGAGATCAAAAAGAGCCCACAAACTAAGTGGTGTAACCCACTCCACAATAAATGCAAGCAAGTGAAAAATCCTACAAAATTTTGGTATAACACAAGCACATAGCAAAGCAAAAAAATCATCTATAATAAACCCCATGTATTTAAATATTTTCAAATACTAAACTTATTATATTGAATTAAAAAACAAAATAAAAAATATATGAAGTCTTATTATAATAAAAAAACCTAAAAATTAAAATGCAAACACAACCATAAGAATAGGTCATGGCTATAAGTTGACATACGTCATGGCATCATTGTCGGAGGTAGGGTTTCTATTAACAATTTGTCCTACTTACGAGAAGATCCTCCTGCCACAGTTGATGGCGACAGAGGCAATGCTTCCAATGGTCTAGTTTTTGGAGTTTTGCAGTGGGATGATGGTGGTTGGATTCTTCCTTCATCACTTTTAAATTAGAAATAAATTATGATTTTTTTACGTAACTTTTAATAACTTATTTTTTACTCTAAACAACATTTTAAAACAATGGCATTTATGGCGTCACACATAAATTTTTTTATTGAAAGGATTAAATTATAATTTTTAAAATTCAGATTTGTAACATCAATATCTAGTGCATGGATATTTTTTCATAATTTTTTAATACATTTTTTTTAAAATTAATTTTCGAAGTCAAAGTAATTATAAGATGGACGAAGGTGTATGTCGTCACACAACTTGTTTTGTATGTATTGAAATTATTATTTATTTTTTAGCTAAAACAAGAACATCAATGTAATGTCCCACTTTTAAAATGAACTCAGGCCGACATGCAAAAGTGTTTTTAAACAATCATAAATATTAATAAAATAAAATAATTCAATTTGTGTGGCCGACTCCTTTGAGGCGCCAATATGTATTTGAATTTAATTTCTTTTTTGTTTAGGATTTGGCCGGCATTCTTCATGTTGGTGGATTAGACTTGTATTAATTGGGATCTGATTTCTATATTCATCATCACGAATTTGCAATTGTCTATTCGGTTGTCTTGAGAGCGTAGCTTCTCAGGTGGAATACCCAGGTTGGTGCATAGCTTCAATCTAGGCAAGTTCTTGTTTGTGCTCATTGGTATACCAAACTTCGGCCCTCATTTCAGACAATATATTGTGCAAGTCACGGCGCCCTGAGGAGAGCGATTATTTCAATTTGGCCGAGCCCCTTGGGCTCTGGCCGGCCATACATAGCAGACCCGTCGACATTTCAAGGCAAAACTCCTGCACCCATCGGCATCATTAGAGCTTGATGCACAACCAAGGGAGTGGGCGTTCAAATCACTCGAGTCTTGAGATCGAAGGAGCTTCTGGATTCATCGTGGCATTCAAAGACTTGCGTTGGCATCAAGGAATCGTTAGTCACCTTCAGGAGATCACACAGAGTCTTCAGGAGTCAATTGCTTGATGCAACAACCACTAAAAGGGTGAAGCATGATATCGTCCTATCTCAAATTATTCTTTCATCTGTATTCTGGGATATTGTAATGAATCATTGCAAATATTCAAATAAGAGTTATTTTCGTAACTTTTGAACTGAATGTATTTTTCAAGTGGAATACAATATTGTGCTGTTGTGAATAGCTTTTCTGTGATATATCAGAGTTCGCAATTAAATTACTATCAGTTTTAAGCTAGGAATCCTACAGTGGTATCAGAGCCATAAGGCATGCCAGCCTGTGGGTAAATTCGTATGCCATTGAGCCAGAGAGATATTCGTGCTATAGAGCGAGAGAGGAAGAAGTCTGAAGCTGCACAAGCAATAGGAGGCAGAGGTAAGGAGAAAATGGGGGAAAAAGATCAAAATGATAGATTGGACAACTTCATGAAGCAATACGGCCAGGCAAACCAGACCTTGCTGCAAGCAATTCAGTCTCTTACTGCTGTAGTCAAAAACATTAAATCAAGATCCAGCAGTGCCAAAGGAGGCCATCCGAAGTGTTCAGGAGGGGGAGAATAGAGAAGAACTTCAAATGGTCACACCCATAAGCACACTCAACCAAGGTTTCTGCCTAGAGCAAAAGGCTGACAGGAAGGGGAAGAGCAGCGCAGCTATGCAAGTATTGTGCGTGAGCACCTAGATTTGGATGTCGATGCTCAAGCTGCCATCTCTTTTGATCAATTTTACAGCGCGAGACGAAGTGATGAGAGACAAAACCGTGGAAATAGAGATCTCCAGCATAAGATCAGCAAGCTTTCATTCCCAACATTCGATGGTTCAGGGAAGATGACTGCACAATCATGGATCCAAAAGCTGGACACACACTTTTCTCTCAGCCCCATGATTGAAGAGGAGGCTATCAAATTTGCCATTTTACACTTGAAGGATCTCGCACACGAATGGTGGCACCATGGCATTGTGACACAAGGATTTGATCAGGTATCGACATATGCAGATTTCACACATAAATTGAAAGAGAGGTTTGACAGAAAGCATCTGGAAGCGTACTTCCAAGAGCTCACAAGATTGAAGCAAACTAGCACCATGGATGAATATGTTTCAGAATTTCAAAGACTCGCAGTGATGGTGTCCAATGTATAAGATAAGAGGCTCACTTTCTTCTTCATCGAAGGCTTATCCGATTCATTTTGTGGCTTTGGTTAGGGCCTTGGAGCCAACAACCTTAGAAGACGCCATTCGGAAAGCTTTGAGTCTTGAAGACTCCACCTAGAAAGGGAAGGCCATTGTCAAGAATACACCAACCGAGCAGCCCAAGAAACCTTTCATTAAGACAAATTCACCGCCAAAGAGCCCCCCCTACAGGTCCACATGGCATGTCAAGAAATGAACTATGCAAGAAGGGCTTGTGCTACTACTGCAATGAGAAGTGGAATAATCAACACAAGTGCCAAGGAAGGGGACAAGTTTATTACATCGAGGTGGTATCCAACGACAAAGCAGATACTGAAGGAGGGGTCGATGAAGAGGACACTCCTGGGAAACAGCAAGAGCTCATGATGGAAGGAAGCCCAACAAGAAGCACTTTGGCAACACTATTAGGAACACCTCGATACCATTCTCTCTGAGTGAGAGGAGTCCTTCGGGGACAAAGAGTGACAGTGCTAATCGATAGTGGAGCTACACATAACTTCATTGACAAGAGAACAGTGGCTAAGTTGCGCTTGGCAACGAAGGAATTTGAAGCGTTTGACGTCCTGGCAGCTAGAGGAAACGTCCTTCCTTGCACAAAATGAATTCAACAAATGGAGCTGATATTGGGTGGACACAAGAGGAGAGAGGATTTCTATGTTGTCGATGTCAATGACACATACATGGTCCTGGGGGTACAATGGCTTCATTCACTAGGAGAATACACTACCAACTACCAAACCAAGGAGCTGAAATTCAAGCATGAGGGCAAGGAGGTTGTACTCAAGGGCCTCTCTAGGAATGGTCCTATGGTGGTTTCAGCCAAAAGAATGGATCGATCTTTCCGTAGGGATCAGGTGGCATGGGCAGCAGAGTCCTTGATTACAGATACTAGCACGCCGGAGGAAAGAGCATTTCCCAGTGACATTCAGGCTACCTTGGATAAAAAGTGCAAAGTTTTTTGAGAGATTCGAGCAAGATTGCCACCAAATAGAGGGTTTCAGCATGTGATAGAGCTTGAAGAGGGAGCCAAACCAGTGATCACCCCTCCTTATGAAATATGCTAACCAATTTTTTTGATAGAATTACACAACATAAACTAGCACCAGCCAACTAGATTAGCGTTAGCATCAAACTAAAAAGCAAGCTTAAAAGAAACTCAATGCTAAGAATGCACACTCAATCCCAATGAAGGAAAGGTGTTGTCATATGGCAGAGCAACTAATGAACAATACTTGAAAATGGAACAAACTCAACGTCAAGAATGTGCACTCAAGATCCCACTGAGGGCGAGGTACTAACATATGACAGAGTGATTGATTGAAAACTGAAAACTAATAGGCGGATAACCAGCCATAAGAGAATTTCCACACTACCACCAAACAGTGGGGGGAAAAGACTACAATTAAAACACTTTGTCTGTTGCGGCAGGCATCCACTTATGAGTGGGGATTCACCACTTGAGAGTGGGTACAAGAGTAATACAAATCCAATTATCCACACTGGCGGTAAACCATCCAGGGGTACTAATGTGAAATTAAAGAAAGAATTGCAGCAATAAAGGACTGGAACAGTACTACTGTTTACAGTCTTACAATATGGAAAAAGAGCTGCAAATTACATGAAAATTACAATAGAATCAACGTACCATGATACTGGATGATTCCATGTTAGACATCAACAATAAATGATGAAAAAAGGACCGAAGATTCAAACTTAAACAAGTCTGATGTAAAATAACAATTCTGGAAATTCTGATCAGCAACTGTGAAATTCAAAGAAATATTCACAACTCACTCAAAATACCTCCGTTTTGTGTGAAACGAAAACCAATGAGCTGCTGGAAGATAGGCGCCCAACATCAGATGAAGAAACAGCAACAAAAACTCATAATTTAATTCTTACACGAATCCCAATGCAGCAAGAATGGTACGGCCTTCATGAGGGGCGATTTTGACAAGTAAAAATCAACAACTCAAAATTAAAATCTGAAACTCTCCAAAGATGGTCGCCTTGGGTGTAGGAATGGATTGGAAAAGTACCCACAAGCAAATTAAATTCACACAAAAAGCTGTATGCAAAAACCACTTTCAGCTGTGACTGCATCAGCAACTTCAAAACTGGAAATATCATTAAAAACTTCAACTGTTGAGCTCAATCTGCTAGTCTGGATGAGAAGCAGCAATGAAAACCAACTAGGTGTTGTATTTCAAACACAAAATTGGATTGAATCTAGGAGGTAAGCATCCCTCGAAGTAAAAACCAAGTTGTCATTTTGACAACATAACATTAGCATAAATTCATGGATGAGAAAAGCTGGAACAAGGCATTCATTTTATAGAAGAATAGAAGACTCTTCAATTTCCCAAGAAGGTACGCCAAGAGTCACCAATGACTCTTCAAATTTCCAAAAATCTTCTAACTTCTCAATATGGCGTCCACTTAATCAAGGCACATTAAAACTTTATTTTAAAATAATATCTCCAAGGAAAAGGCGTCCACTTTTTCCCAAGGCATTAAAGACTTAATAATATTTAATTCTTATGAAGGCATCCCCCTTTAAGTCCACCTTTTAAGAACAACATAAAGTTACTTCCCTAGGCCAATGGGGGTCAACTGCAAATTATAACATTAATGCCTTTATTCATGAAATTCACCAATATAAAGTTTTCAGAAGCCAAAACTTGAACTCATTTAATTGTTCCAACTGAAAATGAAGACCTAAAGACTGAAAACTGCATACTGCCAAAAATAGAATTTACTATAAATAGTAAACTCCCTAAAATGCCATAGAACCTCCGAAGAAGGAAACCCTGATTTTACCTCAAACAAGCCTACGAGTTTCTGGAAATAGGCTAAAACCAAATAAAGAGCCAATGGCCAAAATGGGGACATTACACCTTACCACCATCCACGAAAATACAAGGAAGAAATCGAGAAAGCCATTAAGGAGTTATTGGATATGGGGTTTATGTTGATGTTATAACGGCTTCAGGCTCATCCTTCTAGCCACGTGTGAAGATATAAAATTGCATATAGCCTTTGGCTATTTATTTTATTGAGATAATTAATGAGGAGCGCTTCTCAAGTCAACATTGTAATTCTTGTCTTGAACGACCTTCATTGTAATTCATAATTATTATTTGTTATTATCCTTTCTCATGATGGCCGACCTAGTTCTTGAAGAGGTGCGACCTCTCTAGCATTATGTATTTATAGGTGGTCATTTCACCCCATTCATGATCAATTGAAGTTTGAGTATTTCCTTTATACAAGTGCGTATTCTTCCAGGAGTAGATTGTGAATTCTATAAGGGCAGAGTGAAGATCAAGAGCAGATTACTTGTATGCTATTACTGCCTTTACTGGTGCAGAATCTTGGCCTTGTGATTGG
This sequence comes from Sequoia sempervirens, assembly GCA_007258455.2. NCBI lineage: Eukaryota > Viridiplantae > Streptophyta > Pinopsida > Cupressales > Cupressaceae > Sequoia > Sequoia sempervirens. Next base: position 35,223 of record VDFB02356968.1, read on the forward strand.
CCTCGTTGTAAAGAATATTGTTGCCATTTTTTATATATAAGAGATATATTTGTTGTTGGGTTTTTCTCCCTCAAGAGGAAGGTTGTCCTAGGGTATCTGTTGTGTTATTGTGTTGTTATTTTGAATTAAATTTTGCTTATCTAATCTGATGATATAAACTCAACAGTTTATACACCCAAGCTCAAGCCCTTTTGCTTCATCAGTGGTGTTGGTCAAAAAGCAGGATGGGACACTCAGGATGTGCATCGATTATAGAGCCCTCAACAAGAAGTCAATCAAGAACTGCTATCCCATTCCCAGGATCGATAAATTAATAGATAAGCTACATGGAGCAGTGTACTTCTCCAAGATTGATTTGCATTTGGCCTACCATCAAATTAGAGTCAAGGATGAGGATGTACAAAAGACATCTTTCAAGTGTCATTACAGGCATTATGAATTCTTAGTGATGTCGTTTGGGTTAACCAATGCCCCCACTACATTCCAATCTCGCATGAATCAGGTATTCATTCTTCAGTTAAGGAAATTTGTGTTGGTTTTCTTTGATGACATCTTGATTTACAGTAAAACATGGGAAGAACATTTGAAGCATATAGAGGAGGTGCTCGACATCCTTGAGAATAATCCATTCTATGCCAAGATGTCGAAATGTGAATTTGGGATGACCGAGATCTTATACTTGGGCCACAAGATTAGTGCTCAAGGGGTTAGTGTGGATGAGGAGAAGATCAAGGCCATTTAGGAGTGGGCTACACCCAAGAGTTTGACACAATTGAGAGGATTTCTAGGACTTTGCAGCTACTACAGGAGATTTGTAAGGGGATTTTCTCAGCTAGCAGCACCATTGACCAATCTCACAAAGAAAGGAGCTTTCTCATGGAGTCCCACAACTCAGCAAGCATTTCACAAACTCAAGGAGGTAATGAGCTCGTGTCCCGTTTTGGCTATCCCAAATTTTTCATCCCCTTTTGTATTTGAGTGTGATGCTTCAGGAGAGGGCATTGGAGCCGTATTAATGCAGAATAAACACCCTATTGCATATGAGAGTAGGAAACTCACCATTCCAAAAAGAGCTCTCTCTATCTATGACAAGGAGATGTTGGCCATCATGCATGCCCTTGCTAAGTTTAGGCAGTACTTGGTTTGTGGGAAATTCATGGTGAAGATAGATCATAACAGCTTGAAGTACTTCCTAAATCAGCGGGATTTGAATGATAGACAACAGAAATGGGTAAGCAAACTACAAGCTTATGACTTTGATATTGAATTTGTGAAAGGCAAGAACAATGTAGTGGCAGATGCACTTTCTAGAATGCTATACTTGTGTTCAATCTCTAATATATCTGCTGATTGGAAGATTAGTATTATAGCTGAGTACGCCAAGGATCCATTTGCTAATGATGTTGTCTTGGAAGGGAAGGTAGTTGATGACAGGTACAAGGTGGTTGAGGAGCTCATTCTCTACAAAGATCGAGTCTATCTTGTACCTCATTCGAAGGTCAAAAATAGAATCATTACAGCTAGCCATGACAACCCTCTTGCTGGCCATCCGGGATTCTACAAGACATACAAGCAAGTCAGGGAACGTTTTGCTTGGAAGGGGCTAAAAAAGGATATAATGCAGCATGTGAGAGAGTGTTTGGTATGCCAGCAAAACAAAACTGAAAATATATTACCAGCTGGTTTGCTGCAACCTTTTCCTATCCCAAATCAGAAGTGGGAGAGCATTTCGATGGATTTCATCACTGGGCTTCCTAAGGTGCAAGGTAAAGATTGTATTTATGTCCTGGTGGATAGACTCACTAAATATGCTCATTTCTATGCCATCACTTCAGAATTTAAGGTTCCTTGAGTTGTAAACCTGTTTTTTAGAGAAGTGCTTAGACTCCATGGATTGCCCCGAAACATTGTGAGTGACAGGGATAGCAGATTTATCAGCTTGTTTTGGCAAGAACTCTTTCGTTTGGCTCACACAAAGTTAACACCCAACACTAGCTACCACCCCCAAATAGATAGACAAACGAAGATAGTGAACAAATGGATTGAAGGGTACTTGAGGAACTATGTGATAGGGCAGCAATCAGCTTGGGTGAAGTGGCTACACCTCAGAGAATTTTGTTACAACACCATGCACCACATGTCCATCAAAATGACCCCCTTCAAAGCACTCTATGGCTATGAGGCTACATCTTTCATGGATCTCGTTCTTGCAGATAGTTGGGTACCAAGCGCAAGAGACATGATGCAACAAAATGTGGATATCATGAGCTCATTGAAGGAAAATCTACACCGCGCCCAAAATCAATAGAAGTTATATGCAAATCAGAGGAGGACAGAGAGGGTCTTTGAGGTTAACGAAATGGTGTATTTGAGGTTGCAGCCATACAGACAATCATCCCTCAAAGGAAATGGAGTGGAGAAGCTGAAACCAAGGTTCTATGGGCCATTCAGGATCACGAAAAAGATTGGAGAGGTTGCGTATGAGCTCCAGTTGCCTCCAGGGAGTAGGATTCACAATGTCTCCCATGTATCATGCTTGAAGAAAGCATTGGGACAACAGATCACCCCTTTAACTGAGCTGCCACCCCTTGATGATGAAGGAAAACTCGTTCTTGAGCCCGAGACAATGTTGGATGTGAGAGAGAAAAGACTACGAAACAAGGTCATTCTGCAATATCTAATAAAGTGGAAAAACTTGCCCATTGAAGATGCCACTTGGGAAGGAGTGGAGATTTTCGAGCATCCCAATTTGAGGTTGTTGGAGGACCAACAACAATCTGAGGGAGAGGACTGTAATGTCCCACTTTTAAAATGAACTAAGACCGATATGCAAAAGTGTTTTTAAACACTCGTAAATATTAATAAAATACAATAATTAAATTTGTGTGGCCGACTCCTTTAAGGCGCCAATATGTATTTGAATTTAATTTCTTTTTTGTTTAGGATCTGGCCAACATTCTTCATGTTGTTGGATGTAATATCCCTTGTTACTTCTAATCTAAATTTTTGCTCTCAAGGAATATCTTAAGGGTTACCAAAGTGCAAAACAAAGAACTTGGTTACTATAACCTTCTAACACTTTAGGATTTTTCACCTAAAGGAGAGGGAATAGACCAAAATGACAATGTTTACACTTTTTAAACCACTCTTGAAATTCCTTACACAATCTGGTCTAAGTTCACTTCAAGGAATCTTGTCGAACACTTCACTTGCAATCTCTCAACTAGCTGTTTCTGAGTTTTCAGTTTGTTGCTTGTCTTCAAATGGGCTTACAAATAAGTTTAATTGCTTGCAAAACAACTCTTCAATATCTAGGCAATGAACTAGAATGATAATGCAATTCTTTTGTCTTTTACAATGCAAATACATAAACATCTACTTAGGAAATGTGCACCTACAGCCAAGTAACATTTTTACAAACACTTGGCATGCATTCTAATATGCTGATTATAAAGATGCAAACTTTGCTCAATACAACAAATATTCGATCTGCAACTTATAGCTCCTTATTAAGAAATGAAATCTAGTACAATGCAGCTATTAAAGGCCAAGACTCTTGGCATTACAACATATGCAACTTCTACAATTTCTGAATACAAATGGCTTACACTAAAAACTGACTGTCATATTTCTTAAATATGAATGCAAACAACATATGAAGAACCTGGATGAACCACCTAAGGCTGATGATGAAGAAACAATCAACCGAAATCCAAAATGTGCCTCCTCTTTGACAAATCGACCCTTTCTTCAAATCGCCCCTGTTCTGATATGAATGTCAATAATAAATAAATGGCAGCTTCCTGGACTCCTCTCAAGCATTAAATATTGTTGCCATGACCCAAGGAAAAGACCGCCCAAATTAGAGAATGACATCAATGCAAAAGGAGGCCTCCATGAGTGAAAACATGGTCTCTAATCGCTGCCAAAGATGACTGTAAATTAATATCAGACCTTTGTGAATAGATACCAGACTTAAACACTCCTTCAAAATGTCTTCAATGCTGCCAATCGATGCAAAAATGATGCCACTAATGATTTCTAACCACAAATGCAAACTGGTCTCAACTAATTTTGGCCTATGGCCACCAATGAAGCTCAATTAGAAAGACTGGTGTCCTCCTCTCAGCCGCAACCCTTCGGAGGAATATTTCACCACCTCAGTTATGCTATCAATGGAAGTTTTTGTTTCCAATGATAAATAGATGTAACTGCAAAAAAACTAGGCTCCACAATGGACAAATCAAATCAGTATCAATTTCACTGGATATCCAAATATGAGCTCTTAATATCCTTTTATACTTTTCTTGGAGGTCTCACACACGTTTTTTGCCAATAAGAATAAAAGATATATTTTCCTCACCACATACTTTAATTTTAATTTTACTTAATATTTTATAATTGCACTTTATTATGATATAAAAATATAATTTATAAAGTGCCATCATGTAATGTCCCCTTTCTAGCCCATACATGTTGATAGATTGCTTAGCCTATTCCTAACCCTCATAGGCGAGCACAAATGGTTAGGGGGTCATAGTTGGCAGTTTTCGGCATGGTTTTACTTCCGGAGATCAGTATGAGTTCAGGGTGGCCTTCGTCGGACTTCATTTTACACACTATTTATAGTAAGTGACTCTTCAGGGTTACTATTTATGGCAGGGGCACTTGGACAGGCGAGATGCAGTGTTGACCTTTGATTAGGCCTTTGCAAATGTTTCATGACTCATTTGCACGTACTTACTATTTATAGTAAGTCAACTATCAGGAGTTACTATTTTTGGCAGGGCACCGGGTCATATGGGATTTACAATGGACACCTTGGTTTTCAGTTGGATAGGCGTATGGGCTTCATTTGATTATATTATTATTATTATATCATTAATAATGGTACTTTATTAATGATTATATGTTATAAAGGTGAAATAAAAAGATAACTAATGAATGGGGCCATGACCCATCATTAGTAATCATTAATGAAATATTAAAAGGGTGGGCGCATAAACCAAGGTGGAAACTGTTGATGTGATTTTTGTGACCGCACCAACACAGAACGAAGTTGCGAACGGCTACTCCACTCTCTCTTGATCAAAGTATTCCACACGCTAAGATTGCGAGAGAGATCGTACGTTCAACTCCAAGGTTCCTTCAATGCAATGGAATACACTTAGTTGGCTTGTTGTGATTTGTTGTTTTCATGAGGGGACTTACACAATTGCTCAAATGAAGCAGTTGACAGCAGATTAATGATAGAAAGGGGATTTTTGCATGATGCGAATGATTTGGCAATGAGGTACGTTTTTCCTATACTAACCAGAAATGTACTGAATTGAAATGAGTGCAGGGTTTAGAAGGTCTAAGTTCTATCTAAGGGCGGAACGTGGGATCAACTTCAACAGGCTTCAACCAAACTTTGCTTCGCCTCGCGTTGGACAGATTCAAGAAAATCGGTGCAATCTTCAAGGGAGCAGCAAAAGGTATTCAAATTACAACTCAAATTGCAAATACCATCAAGACGACGGATACAAACACATGAATCGCAATCGAAGTTAAGTTTGAAAAGTATTCCAGTTGGCCACACAAGGCAAACTTGCCGTCAGCAAGCTGCTAGTGGTATGGATTAAATGAAGCTGCCTTAATCAAACACCACAATCCACAACTAACATCTACTTGCATGAAAATGAAAATTACTCTAATCTAAGCTACTTGAAGTAGAAGGGATGAAGAAATCTTGCTAGCTGCTCATAACAAAAGACGAATTCACCATCAATGAAAGCTCCCTTTATTATGATAGTTTTCACAACAATCTCTTACAAAGTTCTCAAGGGAAAACTTTCCTTCTCCTCCAAACTATGCTATGCTAACAAGCTATGCTAAGCTATCACAACTATTAGTCTCTCCCTCCTCTATTCTCTGATCTCTAATCTAATGAATTACAAATGAGGGGGGATGCCCCTTTATAGTTGGCCCAGTCCAATGGACGACTCAAATTACAACCGGTTGGATGGCCCAGATTGTGCCACCTCAGCCCTAAACAAGATTCACCCTAAAAACCGCCACCAAGAGGAGTGGGGTAATAAATGAGCAAGAAGATTTCCACTCTCAAAATAGCAAAGCAATTAATGTCCACTATCAATCCTCTGGAAGGTCATCATCCAGAAAGGCATTTCCGTTCTCCTCCTTGGCCGCAAAATCAATGAACCTGGTCAGCACAGCTTCAACCTCCTGAATTGAAATAGGCAGGATATGATCAAGTTGAAACACAACTACTGTCACCATTTGCCCATGTCGAGTGCAAGACTTCTTCCAAGCGGTCAAGGCATCCTGGGCATTCTGAATCAGGCTAGAGAAAGTTGAAGTGTTCTCAAAATCATCCTGCACAAAAGTCTTCACCTCTGAAAAGAAAGGCGTCAATCCACTCCTCAAACCATCAACAGTCACCTCCTCGAAAGTCAATCTCCTAGCAAAGATAGCCTCAAGCATGTTCAAGACTCCATCTATGATATTCCTCATGGCCTTTCTGACTCTGGCCGAATCTGCTTGTGCTGCATCAAAGAATCCTCAGCCTGTGACAACTGAAGAGTACCAGCTGACAAAATCATACCTATCACCTTCCTGAATCACGCCTCCCTCAACCAAAGTCTGTAAGGGAGTATGCATCAAAGCCTCTAGACGTTGAACAACCCTATTGTTGACGTGGTTTTTGAGACCGCACCAACACAGAATAAAGTCTCCCAACGGATGCTCTATCCTCTCTTGAACAAAGTATTCAGCATGCTAAGATTGCGAGTAAGATCATGCTTTCAACTCCAAGGTTCCTTAAGTGCGAATAGACTCAGTTGGTTTGATGTGATTTTGCTGGTATTTCAAGGGGACTCACGCAATTGTTCGACAGTTGACAACAGACAATAGACTTAAGGGCTTTCGTGTAATTCAAATGATTTGGCAGGTGAGCACAAGTTTCCTAATCCTAACCGGAAATTAACTGAATTTAAAGGGTGTAGGGATAAGAGTGTTCTAGTCTACTCTAAGGTGTGGGATATGGCGATCAATTCTCACAGACTTCAACCAAGCTCCGTTTTGCCTCACTTCGGACAGCTTCCGCAGAACTGGTGCAATCTTCAAAGGAATGACTCAAGATGTTCAGATCACGATTTAGCATGAAGACACCATCACAACGACGCATGCCAACATATAAACCATAATCGAAGTTAAGTTTCACAAAGTTCCAGTTGACCACGCAAGGCGAACCCACCGTCAGCGAGCCCACTAGTGGTATGGACAACGAAGTCTTGTTCAAATCGAGCACCACATTCCACAATTGCTAAGTACTTGCATGAAATGAAATCTACTTTACTTTATGCTACTTCAAGATGCTACGTGAATTGGAAGGACGAAGAAGCCTCAACAACTATTCACAACAAAGAAGAATTCACCATCAATGAAAATTCTTTTATTATGAAAGCATACATGACAACTTCTTACAAAGTATCCAAAGGGAAGACTTTCCTTCCTTTTCAATCTACACTACTTTACTTTCTACTCTATCAACTTCTCTCTACTCCTCTAAGCTCTGCTTCTACCTCTAAATCTAATGAGATACAAATGAGGGGGACTCCCCTTTTTATAGTTTGCCAAGTCCAATGGACGGCTTAGATTACAATCGGCTAGATGGCCCAGATTGTGCCACCTCAGCCCTAAACAAGATTTGCCCTAAAAACCGCCACAAAGGAGAGTGGGATAATAAATAAGGCATTAATGTCCACCACCCTTCTAGAAGATTCCGTTTGTAGACACGTTCACACTATCCTTGATCTTCTTTCTTGACGTTGCTCTTAAACTTCTTCTTCGACACTTGAGTCATACTAAGTCTCAACACTTAGCCACCTTTTGCAATTTTTATTCCTTCATGTGAAACTCAAAACTTTATCTTCCTCCGAAGGTTGTAATATCATCGTGCTTCACCACTTCAAGTCATCGTGCTCTGGCCTCAACGTTTCTCCTGCAAAACAAGCAAGGACAAGAAAATTAGAACATTTCATAGTATAAACTCACCTTACTTACCTGATTTTCACGCTTTGATCTTCAAGGGCTCATCGTTTTTCCTCCAGCACAACTTCTACCATCTTCATGATTCTTTATGCCTTAGCCAGATTTCAATCCATCTTCCTCAAGGGCGTACTTAAAAGATGTACTTTTAAGATCATCTTTCGAAGGTGTTAACTTCAACTGCATCTTCTTCAAGGATTTCACTTCACCTGCTGGAGCTCTGACAACTTTGATTTTATCCATCTCTGGCTCAAGAGGACTATCTTCACGAAGGATTTTAAGCAAATTCACCTAGGCAGTTCCTTTCAAATTCATCGTCTAGAGGATTTTACCTTAAAAACACATTTTCTTCACACTTGCCTTAGAAAATTTTCAAATTTCCCTTAGGAAAACTCATCAATCCAGTGCCCATCAAAAATCCTCATCCTGAAGGCCGCAGCAAAGCATGGAAGACTTTAAAATCAACTCCTCGTCGATAATCTTCAATACCCAGAAGAAAATTTCCTCCAGAACGCATCGAACAACGAACGGGTTCATTTAATTTTCTTGAATTTTGAACCTTAGAAAATTATTTCCCTGTGAAATTTAAATCCGTTTTTCACATCTGTGAAGATTTCTTGTTGCTCTGACTTGAAAATATTTTTAAATCCATCTGCAATGCCAGCATCTTCATCTTCGACAAATTTTACTCATCACAGGAAATTCTTATCACCTCAGAGTCTAGGCGCATTTTCTAGAGGGAGAAAATATTTTGTGCCTTAGAAAATTTTTTAAATCATCGTGAAAAACTTTTTTGAAAATTTCGCCCTGGAAGATTTTATACTCACCTCAACCAACTTGCCTGTGAGAAAATTTTATCCACTCACTTAGGAAATTTAATTTTATTTAATTTTATTTTGCTTTTTGAATGTCTTGGGCGTATTTCACCTTTCATGAGGAAAAAAAAAAATTTCCCTTTAAAACCCAACGCCTAGCATTTTTCATTTAAATTCCCACCAACTAGTCTTCAACGCCTTCACACTTCCATCACCTTCAATGCCTTAGGCAATTCTTTATTTTCACCATCCTTATTCACCCTCTTACTTTCTCCCCCCCTTGGGCGCATATGACACCTCATGAAGGATATAATTCCAACGCCTAGTATTTTGTCTTTGCATGCCTTGGTTTGGGCGCATTTTGCACTTGATGAAGGATGAAACTTTTGACTTTGACTTTCTCCTTGCTTGCTTTGATTCATGGGCGCATTTTGTATGTATAGAGGGATGAAACTTCAACCGCCACCTCTTGTCTTCACATGCCCTTACTTGGGCGCATTTGAATATGCATGGAGGATGAGATTCCTTGACTCTTGTTGACCAGCTAAAGATGGGCGCAAATTGCCATATGTGGTGGATAAAGTTCATTCAAACACTTTGACCTTGTTGACTCCTTGGGCGCATTTTACATGTAGAGGAGGATGAACATTTCAACGCCTTAGCTAGTGACTCTTCATCTTCCTTTGCTTTGTCCTCACATGGCTGTTTTTGGGCGCATTTAGGCCTAGGAGGAGGATGAAAACCTCTGACTACTTTGACCATTTGCTGCATGGGCGCATTTTGAAGGGGATGGAGGATAAACTTTGACACTTAGAATTTTTTTGTGCCACTACCTTGAGCTGGGCGCATTTTGCTATGGGTGCTGGATAAACTTTGTTGACTTTCATTGACTTCCTGCTTCATGGGCGCATTTTGGCCTATGTGGTGGATGAAAGTTTTTAAACTTAGAAAAAAATTTCCATGTCTCTTGTGAGGGCGCATTTTGGGCATGGTGGAGGATAGAAAACTTTGACTTTCCTTGACTTTTTATTGCATGCCTCTCAAACATGGGCGCATTTTACCCCTGGAGGTGGATTTAGCTATGCCTTAGAATTTATTTTTTTACCAACTCTCTCAAGGTGAGCGCATTTTGATGGGTGAGGAGGATGAAGTCTTTCATACTTAGAAATTTTTTTTTGAAATCATCCACTTTGAGGGCGCAAATGGAGGTATGAGGAGGATGAAACATATCCACACTTAGAAAAATTTTGACTTGTCAGACATGATCGCATTTTAGCATGTGAGGTGGCTGAGGAAATTTCTTGCTTGGAAAATTTTCTAGCATTTTGGCTTGAAGTGGGCGCATTTCCCTGGTGGTGAAGGATGAACACAACACTTAGCCAATTTTCTTGACTTTTGTCAGCTTCTCTGTGCCTTGCTATTTATAGTAAGTCTCTTGATTTTCGAATCTCGGAAGCTCGGAATGATTTGAAATTTTAAACACTGCATCCTCATGACCTGGTTGTCCTGTCGACACTGCCATTTTTAGTCGGCCTGCTATTTTTAGCCCATTTCTGAGGTTGATTTACTATAAATAGTAATTGCTTGCTTCTGATAGTTCCACTGCTCCGATTGACTTGAAATTTGAATGAGGCGCTCCTCACCACGTGACCTGTCTGTTGACATCAACGCATGCACTTGACTTGCTATTTTTAGCCTGTTTCCAAAATGACTTACTATAAATAGTAAGTGCTCCGTTTGACTTGAAATTTTACCAGCAGATAGCCTGAAGGACGCTAATCGCGGTGGTTTACACCGGTTTTCGAAAATTCTGACTTTTGACTTCTCTTTTCAGGCTCCGAAGTTGGAAACCCTAATTCGCTCTGCATGCGTATCAAATGATCTCTGTTTGCTCTCGTTTTCGTGGTACTGCGATCAGCTTGTGATTCTGAACTGCTGGGAAGCGGCTGCCGGGACGCACCTGCTAAAAATAGTAAGTTCCTTACTGAGTGGCTATCTCCATTTGCATGTCACACCATCGCGAAGCTCTCGAAAAACCCACCAGGAATCATCCGACATGCAAAAGAAACCCAGACATGCAAACCCTAAAAATAGCCTCTAAAGGCTGAACTCTGAAAGTTGTCTCGTTTTGCATGTTATACCATCGCGAAGGTCTCGAAAAACCCAGAAGGAATATCCAGACATGCAAAGGAAAACTCTGTATCTGAGCCTTGAAATTTGTCCTGGAAGCTGGACTGCTAAAAATAGAAAGTGGCCGGCTTCAGTTCAAATTTTGCACGTGAGTGGCCTGATGTGTTCTGAATGCAGTGTGACTGTCGGAATCTCAAAAATGCTGACGGATTGCCTGCAATTGTACACTTACTAAAAATAGTAAGTTGCCAGAATCTGATGAAAACTTGCTGAGAACCTGCAGGAAGCATGCTAACATCAACGTTAAGCTCAATTTTTAATTTATTCACTCTATTCGACCTCGGACTAACCAGGAAAGATGAAACCCTAATTTTCAGACTTGGCCAAAATTTCACTCGTTCAAGTTCAAAGACGGGAACGTCCCCCGAAAGGCAGATAGAAAAGAGACCGGCAGAGAGAGAGAGAGAGAAAACCAAAGCCAAAAAGACCAGAATGGAGCAAAAATTAGGGGTCCCCATTTTGAATGGGGCGATGTGTGAAAAGGTCACAACATCTGGCATCCCCACAGGAAAGTGTTGAAAAACACTTTAAGAATTGAACCTTGATTAATCTTCCTCAAGCCATCATATAGAAAGATGCTTACTCAAAAGGGGAGAAGAATCCGATATTGGATCAAAACACCTTCATCCAAGACCCTGTGAGTGTGTGCATTCGTTCCATCTCTAAACCATCTCGACTTCCGGAATCGACCACAGCAAGTTATATAAATATCTTAACTTCAAAAGCATCCTGGACATTGCCTCGCTGCCAGTCAGGCGTCCATAGCCCCGACGAGGTTGTTGCTACAATTCTCACGAATATTGTTCCACTGCCAACCGGGCGTCCATAGCCCCGGTGGAGTTACTCGTATGTTCCCAAAACCAATATTTCATAATATTTCTTTCATTTTTCATTTTCTCATTTCTTTTCTGTCAAATATTTCTTTTAAGTACATTTTCCTTTCTTTTGATTTTCCGTGAATTCCACAATTGGCTGGCAGGCAATGAAGCCTCCAATGGGTTTAAGAATTGTAGTGGCGCTGAAGCAAGATGTAAAATTTTCACCTGTCAAGACCTTTCCCAAGAAGCCAAAATGACCTAGAATGGAGATAGGTAAGATATTTAGGATCTTTAGACTCGTGTGTTAAGACACAATAACGGGTTAACCTCCCGAAATGAGTTCAATCGCTATGATGACAAGAGGAAAACAACCTTAGTCCTTTTCAAAAATTTATGCAAATTCCAGCGGAAAGAAACCATGTTGTGAGAATTAAAGCCATCATCACCCCCGTCGCAATGGGAAACCCCAAAATCCTTGCCCATTCCAAACCAAAACCACTTGAGTGGACAACTCAAGGGAAGAATGCCAAACCAAAAACCCAAAGGGCAACAAACCAAAACCAAAGCGAGACAAAACAGGAAAGCAAAGGGGAAAGCAAACAAACGGGAAAGCAAAACCTAATCTAACTATGCTACAAAGTAGGCTCTCGAAGAGAACCTAAGACTGGAAATAATGCCTGAAGAATTTCCCATCGTCCGGTAATGGGATATCCCCTCCTGTTTGTGTCCGTAACTTAAATGCATTATCTCTGAGGATCTCAGAAGCTTGACAAGGGTCCAACCAAGATTTGTCGATCCGTCTGTTCATAGCTCCTTGATGCTTAGCCAAACCTTCCAAAGCTTCATTCCTTTTCCCATCCAAGTGCGTCAACTGAGATAGCCTTGTTTGAATCTGGTCCTCTCCCCAATTGACTTCTTCACATTCTTCCTCTAAAGTGACTTGTGGAGTCATCTTTGGAACTTGCTCCAAGGAGATCTTACTCATGGCACCTGTGTTCTTTGAATGGAAAGCTTCGTGAATTCTACATGGATTGGGTAATGACAAGTCCTTGATGGAGGCATTTTCTGTCTCTTGCTTTACATCTTTCAACACAGAATCTCTGAACGTCCCTTCATTCTCATTCCGACTTGAATCGTTTTCAATCAATACTTCTGCGGAGGCAGGCGTATCTTCTAAAAGCTTTTCTTCTTTCGAGCTCTGCAACATGAGGACTTCTTTCTTAACGGGCTTATATGAACCCAAATCAGTTTCCACGAACAAGATATCACTATTTTCACCACTCTGTGATCATTAATTTGAGCCGTGGGGTACTTTCAATTTTTATCTGATTTGGAACTCCTCTCCAAGGCAACCACATGTGGGAGAAGTCAGTCGCGATGTATCCATTCAATTTTCTGGCCCAATCTCTGCTCAATAGCATGCCATAACCATCTGGTATATCCACAACTGATATGTCGATGCGACTCTGAATTTTGGGATCTGCCGCTAGCTGCATATGGATATTACTTAACTCTCCTACAACTGGAACTTCAGTCTTATCTAGCTGAGTCACCTTCTTGTTGGTCTAGAGCGGAATTATACCTAATGCCTGACATACCTTCAAAGGCATGACATTACTTGACGCACCGGAATCAATCAAACAGTTGTGCAGTAACTTTCCAAAAATTCTAACTGAAACCAGAAATGGGGCTGGCTCACCCTTCCCCTGATAGAAAACAACTGACTTCCTCCTTTCCTCTACTGAAGCATTCTTCTTTTCATCTTTTTTGTCTACTGAAGCTTGATTGTCTTGGGTAACCTCCTTCAGATTCTGTGTTTGCTCTTGTTTTTGCTTCTGCTCCGCAGGAATATTGAACCTAACTTTCTTCTTATCTTCAATCCATGACTTTTTAGGAGCGTTTGAAGAACCTTGTATCATACCTATGAAATTTTGAGGCTGTTGCGGAGCTTCCCAAGTGTCAAATGGCGCGTGAGGCACCTCTTCTACCAGATTCGTGTTTTGTGCGGGACGAGACTGTGCGACAGCAGCAGGATTTCTTGGTGCACTGGTTGCTTCTTGGGACGTACTCCACACAACGGGCGTTCCATACACACTTCCCAGAATTGTGTCTCTGACCTCTACAATCCTCATTAGCTCATGTAGGGGAAGACTAACTTTCATCCTTTTGAACTCTTCTAGTACATAAGAGCCAAGTCTTTTCACGTCCTCTCTAGGAAGACTTTCCTTTTGTCCTTGCCTAGCTTGATGAACTGGCTGTTGAATAACTTGTTGTCCTCCTCCGCCTTGCGTTGCATTCTGCCGCCTGTACTCTGGAGAATCTCTTGGTAGACCTGGATTATTGCTCGCGTTGGGATGTGGCGGAGTTGTAAAATTATTTGGAGGTACCGATGATGTCAGAGGTTCACGTTGTTGGTGGTAATTTCTCTGGTACACTTTAGGAGCTTCACCTCTAGTAGTCTGAAGAGCTTGTACCTCCCTTCTTCCTTCTACCAAGACGCTGTTGTTGAGAGGCGGAAAAATATAACCATCTCTATGAAGAGGCTCTTCTGGTGATGCATATGTGGCGTGAACTTCTGACGGTACTTGAAACTCTAGCATCCCCACGGGACTATTTGCTGAAGCTGATGGAAATTGGTGATTAACTGGTGGGGGTGTGTAACTCTGAAACTCAGGCGGGAAATTGCAATCCTCTATTATCAATGCCTAATCATATCTGGCTGCCGGGACTAATTCATATCCTGTAATTGGAGGATTTTCTGTGGCCCCTGTATTGCTTGCTTCATTCTTGAGAATACCAGCCACAACTTGGAATTCATGACATTGAAGCTCAGAGTGCTGGTTCGTGCTATGTAACCTACACCATCCTGACGAGGCAGTTTCGGCCATATAAACTCTATCTGCAGGACGGTTTTCAGGAGGTGGCGGATTGTCCAATGGTGACGGGACACCTCCATTGTTGGGCCCTGTATTCCAAGACCTCTTATGAAATCCCTGATTGTTGTTTCTATACCCATGACTGTTTTCATGATTGTATCCTTGATGGGTATCCTGATGACTTAGAGGATTATTCTGATATCCTCGATTAGCACCTTGGTGTGCTTGATAATTTCGTTGCACAGTTTGCGTCTGATTACTTTGATTTTTGAGGTGAGTCACCTCGACCGACAGCCTCTTCACTTGTTCTATCAAATCTTTTATTTCATCTTTCTCCTCTTGAGTTTTCACTAGTGGCACTGTATTTTGGAGATAGACAGGCTGTGTGACTTGCGTCTAGCACAAAGGCATCCCAGGATGGAGAACTAATTGACTTGATGGTGCTTGCACTTGATAAGCTGGCTGTGGAATTGCATTTAACGCCGGAACTTGTTGATTCCATGTTGAGCCGAACATTGGTACTTGATTATTTGTTGTAGCTAGGCCAGTGTAGAGTATGGGCCCAGTTATATTCTGTCCTAAACCTTGACTTACTTCAATAGCTTTAGCGTAAGCTTGATTTATGTCTGCTGGAGTGGGGTGAGATCTCACGAACATTGCAGTCAAAGGATCAAGCGCTGAATAGTAGCTTTCTCGAGCATCAGCAACAACATAAGGAGTGCGTAACCTGGTAAGAGCCTTTTGGAACCTATTGTTGAATGCATGGATGGGCTCTTGGTCCTGTCTTCCTACTTCTGCAAATTGACGATAAAGCTCTACAGGGCTAATTGGTATACCAAACTTTCCGATGAATGCTTCTTTCATTTGCTCCCATGTTCTTATAGACCCCACTGGTAGGTGAATGAACCAAAAATGAGCCTCTTCTCCCAAAGAATATGGAAATAGGCGGCAAGCCACGTCCGCATACCCAATCTGCCTATTGCGTAGGTGACCTTCAAACATCTTGATATGGTCCTCGACCGTGTAGTTAACATCATTGGCAATGAACTTAGGACAAAAATTTTCAGGATTCTTTGGCATCTCATGGTAGTCTTGAAACTCTAGTGGAGATGGGTTGGTAACCAACCATGTAGCACCGTTTGGAGCTGGTTGACCTCCTTGCTGACCTCCTGGTTGAGCCATTGCTTGAACTGGCTGTCGCCGCTGATACACAATCACTTGGGCTGGCTGTTGTACAATAGCTTGAACTTGTTTCGGCTGAGCAAACCTCGAAGCACCAGGTGGAGTTCTAAACAAACTTGAAATTTCTTCTCCACTTGTTTCTCCTTCACCTAATTGAACCTCTTCACTTGAACCGACTTCTTCACTTGACTTAGCTTCCTTACTTGAATGACTTTCATACTTAGAAATTTTTTTTTTGAAATCATCCACTTTGAGGGCGCAAATGGAGGTATGAGGAGGATGAAACATATCCACAAATAGAAAATTTTTGACTTGTCAGACATGATCGCATTTTAGCATGTGAGGTGGCTGAGGAAATTTCTTGCTTGGAAAATTTTCTAGCATTTTTGCTTGAAGTGGGCGCATTTCCCTAGTGGTGAAGGATGAACACAACACTTAGCCACTTTTCTTGACTTTTGTTAGCTTCTCTGTGCCTTGCTATTTATAGTAAGTCTCTTGATTTTCGAATCTCGGAAGCTTGGAATGATTTGAAATTTTAAACACTGCATCCTCATGACCTGGTTGTCCTGTCGACATTGCCATTTTTAGTCGGCCTGCTATTTTTAGCCCATTTCTGAGGTTGATTTACTATAAATAGTAATTGCTTGCTTCTGATAGTTCCACTGCTTCGATTGACTTGAGAATTTGAATGAGTGCGCTCCTTAAATCACCCACTTGTTTAGACGCCACCACTTCAAGTAGAGAATCTGATCATAATCAATTTCCTCATGCATGGATAGATTTAAAGTAGTTAGCTTACTCCTTAGCTGCAACGCTCTTGGTTTTCTTAACCTTGTGCCTCTCCAGCCTTAGTTTTCTTTTCATGCATTCCAGCACAACGAGGGAGCTTCCCCTCCTAATTTGAAGAGCACTCATTGCGTAGTGTACATAGCTGTCCGTACAAACCTGCACTCCAGAGGTGTTAGATTTTACGCCAACACCAGACATGCAAAGGAAAACTCTGTATCTGAGCCTTGAAATTTGTCCCGGAAGCTGGACTGCTAAAAATAGAAAGTGGTCGGCTTCAACTCAAATTTTGCACGTGAGTGGCCTGATGTGTTCTGAATGCAGTGTGACTGTCGGAATCTCAAAAATGCTAACAGATTGCCTGCAATTGTACACTTACTAAAAATAGTAAGTTGCCAGAATCTAATGAAAACTTGCTGAGAACCTGCAAGAAGCATGCTAACATCAACGTTAAGCTCAATTTTTAATTTATTCACTCTATTCGACCTCGGACTGACCAGGAAAGATGAAACCCTAATTTTCAGACTTGGCCAAAATTTCACTCGTTTAATTTCAAAGACGGGAACGTCCCCCGAAAGGCAGATAGAAAAGAGAGCGGCAGAGAGAGAGAGAAAACCAAAGCCAAAAAGACCAGAATGGAGCAAAAATTAGGGGTCCCCATTTTGAATGGGGCGATGTGTGAAAAGGTCACAACACCTATTCTGATAGATATGAGCATTGCTCCAAGCCTGATCAACCGCATCGATCCGTGCCACAATGTTGGAAGCCTGTTGATAAGCATGAGCAAGATCCTCCATAAACTTTTTTGTCTCAGCACGAACGCTGGCAACCCACCGATCTGCTTCTTGTGCCATCTTTCTCAAATCTTCCAAGTCACTAACTAATTCTCTAGGAAACTCAGCCTGAACCTCAATCGTCGGATTCTCCTGCCCACAAGGACGAGACAAGTATTGTACGTATCCTATCAAAGTCTTGTGATCCCTCTTCAATTTCTTGTATTTGCCTTCAATCTGGAGCAACCTGTCCTTGAGTGCCTAGTAGGAGTTATCACACTCCTCAATTATCTGTGCTCCCTTGGGGCGACCTAACTCCATGGTGGTAATCACATAGTTTTCTGGAATGGCCTCATCTTGATCACACTCAATCCCTGGCACGGCCACATGAAGGGTGCGAGAGCCATCCTCATCTGTTGAAATCTTTGAAAACTTCCTAGTTCTCTTCTTTGTTGGATGTGCACTGATCCTACTCAGGAATTTCTCCATCTCAACTGCTGGATCAGCCTCTTCACTGGGGCTCCTCCTCATTCTATCTCTGAGCCAATCTGGTACCACCTGCTATAAATTTGAAATAATAAGTGGCTTCTCATTCCTTGCTTCCTCTTCACGGACTTCTCTAACTTCATCTTGGCGAGGCTCACCAACTTCCACAGGCTAAGTATCTCCAAAACCTTGGGCCTCCTGCACTGTAACAGTGTCATTCTCTAATGCTGCCTCAAGCTCTTGCTGGAAGCGTGTATCTGTAGCAGTTTCTTCATCTTCTTCCTGCTAGTTATCTCTGATAGGCGCGTTGACACTCTTGCCAACAAACTCCCTTCGAGGTGGCTGATTTGCCTCCTGTAATTCTTGTTCCTTATTTCTCTGATCAACAAACAATGAAATCTCTAGTATACTTGGAGAATGTATCTCCAATGGTGTAGGTAATGCCACCTCGACTCTCGGATGCTCTGGCTGGATTGGCTCTTTCCTTCGTGACTCTGGAGCTCAAACAACCTGTTTCTTCTTCGTAACAGTTCACGACCTATGATCTCCCATCAAGTTGTAAGTAAGAGGGATGGACCTGTTCTTCAACCTATTCACATGCCTCTCGACCCATCCTCTAGTCAATGTCAGGACTGGTATGCCAAGTGTATCCAAATCCGCAATCTCTGGCTCCGACCAATCTGGAAGTGGGAGAGGTGTATCCCTCACTGCCTCATAATCTGGATGAATAGCATTCATATCCTCATCTACCTAGTCTGGTACTGGAATAATCTCACACTCCCTAATCATGTTCAAAGGTAGCCTCGAAAACATCCTCTTTCTTACCTCAGCTTCATCCAACGCACCAGCCCAGTAATCTTCAATATTTGCCTTATGCTTGAACTCTTTTGACAGTATCCATCTGATATTTCTGTGACGATCATAATGCTGCCTGCTGGTGTGATAAGAAAGGTCGAAAAACTGAAGCTCATTTTCAGCTTCCTTGGTTGCCTGTAGTGAGGGACACACTTCGTCTGAATTTCCCATGATGATCAGGAAGTCAAGTCCTCCCTTCTTCTTCTTTTGAATCTTATCGTAGCCAATGAGTTGCCTAGATATTTCTAACATCAACATTTTGTTCGTTCGTAGGGTCTTTTGGCAGCCTATAAGGATTTGAAGAGAACCCTTGCAGCCTAATATAAGTAAACTTCGGAAATTGGATGAATCAACGCCCATACCTTTCTATCAATTCTCGAGCTTCCTTGAAGATCCTGTGATGGGTTCTTTGTTGAAGTGATCTCGTTATGTGCATGGTGAAGGCGTCATTGACTCTCTTGTAATGAGATGTGCTCGTCAAGTGCAGTTGCAAACAAGCCTCATGAATCTTGAACTAATGAGAGCCACATCCAATCGGCTCTTTGTATGATATTCCTTTGTATTTCGTCATACGAGCCAACATGTAGATAATGTACGAGCCCATGTAGAATGTCTTCGTTCTCCTCACACTCCAGAGCTGCTCGTGCAAATTATCACTGATCATCACTACCCAATTAATAAACTCCTTGCCTTCCAGCACAAGATTGGTATAATAAAACATCCAAGGCTCAAAGATGAACGCCTGGGGACAGCCTCCAACTCTACTAAGCATCATAATCAGATCACAATATTCCTGCTTCAAATCATCTGAGATTATTTGTTTCGGCAACTTCATGCGAGAGGGCTTGGGCTTGTTCATCCAACGAGAGTTAATCACATCAGCACATCTTTCAAATGTTGAAGCATACATACGCTCAGCACGTTCCCTCGTTTTGTAGATCATCTTCTCATGTGAAGGAATTCCAAATGCTTCGCCAATAGCTGCAGGCGTGAGGTTGGCAAACAATTTGCCATCAGGTGAGACAATAGACCTATGCTCTGGGTCGTAACAGTTAGCACACTCCATGACCAACTCCGGACATTGAATTGTTGGCAGAAAACCAGCAATTGCATATAGTCCACTCCTAATAATATTATGTGAAGTGATCGATGGACGATGGCCTCCAACTCCCATGATTCGACTTCTGAAAGCCTCCATATTTAAAGAGCCCAGGTTCGTGTCAGCCAACATGCCTAGCTTTGAGGAGAATTTCAACTCCGGCAGGAAAGACTTGCTCAGCTTCTTGATCACAGCTTGTCTGGACGCATTTTCCTTGCTCGATTCAACATTATTTTCCCTACCAGTTGCTCTTACTTCAGCCATTCTGGAAAAACAAAATATAGTCATTAGCAATTTAACTTAGAAAAATAAAATCACATTGGGGCTGCCAGCAGACTTTCGAAAATGACAAGCTGCAACACTAAATTTCATCTTCAAACCTCAACTCCTCTTGCAGCAACTTCGAACTTTAAACACTTAGAAAAATTCACTTGCAGCAATAGAACTTCAGCACTTAGAAGAAAAATTGGCCAACTTCACTTCAGCAACTTCTCAACTTTAAACTTATTCCTCTTCAAAGCTCAATTTCGAATTTCTCTCAACACCAAGATCTTTCTCACACTGTAATCTTCACTCCAGAGCTCAAATCGAACTTGCTGGCTGGTGAAGAAAAATGAACACAACTCACAACTCATATAGCCAAGTCGAACTATAGAAGAAGCCAATTTTAGCCAGTTCATTAAATTTCCACTACTTCACTGCAGGAATTCAAATTTCCCTCCTCTGGCAACTACAACACTTGGCATTCGGCATCTAGAATACTTTGACCTTCTAGAATTTCAAAAGATTCATCTCCACTAGTCTAGGCGTATTTCAATTTAGCATTTTAAATCATATTTTGAAAAATATTAAATTCAACTGCATTCCCCTTAAGAAATTCATTTCACCAGCTAAGGATCTGACATTTGATTTCATCCATCTCTGCCTCGAGAAAATTATTCTCATGATGAATTTGATCAAATTCATCTAGGCAATCAACTTCAAATTCATCAGTCAAGGCATTTTATCTTCAACAACATCTTTTATTCCTTGCCTTAGAAAATTTTAAAATTTTCCCCTTAGGAAATTCATCATCAAGTGTCCACAAAAAAAAATCTTCATCTCAAAATCCTTGGCCAGGTGTAGAAAACTTTAAAATCCATTCCTTGTCGAAAATGTCCAATACCCAGAAGAAAATTCCCTTCAGAAAGCATCAAGTTCATAGGTCTACAAACGAAGGGGTACATTTAATTTTTGAATTTTAACCTTAGAAAAATATTTTGCCATCAAATTTATTCTCATTCTTCATCTCTAGGCGTATTTTCTTGCTTGGCATTGAAAATCTTCTTCAATCTCATGAAGCTGGAGTATTCTGACTCCTCAACTGCCAATTTATCCATGCCTTGACAAATTTCACCACCTCCTCTCAAGCTTACACGTATTTTCTCTAAGGTGGAATTTAAATATTTAGAAAAATATTTTATCATCTCTAGCATGGGCGCATATGAGAGGTCTAAGAGGAAATTTTAATTTTGAGCATCTTATATAATTTTTCTCCCACCATTCATTCTCTAGTCATGGCGCATTTCACTTGGGGTGGAGGAATTTCAACAACACTTAGCACATCTGTGATGAAGCACACTCCGGTGATCCACTTTGCTACCACTCTAGTGATATGCTCTGATACCACTGTGGTGAGCCAAACTAGATTTGACTCAAAACCCCCCCAAATTTAATTCTTGAAATTCTCTTTTGAAACCAACACGAGCCTCTACTGCAATGATTTCACGGTGCTTGTAGGTCTGATTTGGGTGTTGGTGTTTGTCTTTCTTGTGTTACTCGTGTTTGATGATTAATGCCAATGATATACATAAATTTAACAAGCATGTGCATATAATGGGAACACAAGATATACTAAACTAATATGACAACTCAAATAATGACTTGATTTAATTGCCAAGACACTTTCTTCATACATAATAGATAGCATCCAAAATATAACTTTCATTAGGTTTCAATGTATACATCAAATAACATAGATTTTAACTTACAGCCAAAATCACTGTGAATAGTGACTGCCACAGTACCCGCGCCCATTAAAATGCTCATACAAAATTACATACATGTTTCTCCCACCGAATGTTTGAAGAAATAGCTTCTAATGCTAAGGGCGCCCACTTTGGAAGAGATTGCAGCCTCTAAAGGGAGGTGTTTTAATTTCTTCTTGCTGTTCAAAACCCTCAAGTATGGCGGTTGGCTGTAGATGAAGAAATCAGCTTCCAATCCTTCGTAAAATGCAAACCACGTCTTCTAAATGGCGAAAGGCAACTCTAGCAGCAGATACCCTTCCAGAAGATGCCTCCAACAACTTGTAATCAGCAAAATATGGCTCCAAATGCAGCAAACAGAAAATAAACAGCACTTTAGGGTGGTCTTTCACACCTTCAAGATGCCAAATCCTAACTACAAGCCCAAACTAGGCTTACCCACTGCTGAAATTGAGAAACCCTAGTTTCTCTCTTCCACAATCTCCAACTCCCAAGTTTCATTCAACAAATATCATCATGCATAAGAGGGTCGAACTTTCTCTTTGCCTTTTATAATTTGCCATTGAAAACACTATTCATTAAAATGGCACTATTCACTTAAGTTATGTTCTTTTTCACTTTAGTGATGAATAGTAACTGAAAAATAGAAACTGACCCCTTTAAATAATAGACACATGGTCCCTAAGCCTGAGGAAGTGAAATTAATGGTGAAGATCAACATTTTAAGCTCCAATAATACGCCAAACGCACAAATTCACCATGTCACCATACTCCAGATACCAACACTGCATTTTACCGACCAAGTCCCTGTTCAAGTGACCCTCTATCCAGAACCTTTAGCCTACGAGGATCGACATAATAGGCTAATCCACCAACTTTGATGCTCGCAAAAGAATGGGGACATTACAACATCACCTTCAATACCCTTGGGCGCATTTAGCATGTTGAGGAGGAATTAACACTTAGCAAATGTCTTAACTTCATCTTGGACTTGGGCTCATTTCATGTGCTGAGGGGGAACTTAACACTTAGCAACTTTTCCAACGCCCTTATAGCCTAGCAAGTTGGGCGCATTTGAAGACCCCTGTAGGATTTTCATACTTAGAAACTTTTTTATCCACCTAGCAAGTTGGGCGCATTTGGCATGTCAAGCAGGAACTAACGCCTTAGAATATTTCCTTGATGCCTCTTGAGATGGGCAAATTTGGGGGTAGGAGGAGGAAGTTTCCAGTCACAAACCCTTCACCAAAATGCAATTACTTAAATCTGATATGACAGAACATGGACTGAAAATGCATAACCAGCAATATAGAACCCTACTAAAATGCACGTATCTCACACTAGACTCACCCAAATGACTCCAAATCAAATGCATTAGCTTCCTATAATGATGGCGCCCAAGTTACAACAAAGAAAGCCACCCCAAAGCCTTGATATTATTTTGCACGCATCCCAATGCTTCTCTTGAGAGGTACGGCCTGCCAAGAGGGGCAATTTGCCTTGGAAAAATCACAATCTTCAAATAAAAATCTGTAAATTAGCACAAAGGGTCGCCTCACATAGAGAAAGAGATGGCAACAATACCCAGAATGATTATATTTGTATTTTTTGAAATATGAGCAAAAACAACATTCAGCACCTTGAAATCAGCGACATCAAAAATTCACTAGCATGCTCAAAAAGGTCTACAAATGTATAATAACTTCTACAATGCAACTTCTCACTACAAAGCTTACTCAAATACAACTAACTCTCCACTAGTTGCTATCTTTCAAGCAAGAAGTCGAGCCAAGGCTAGGAGGCATACATTCCTCGAAGCAATCCTAATACCATTTCGGCAGCATAACTTTACTGAAGACCTAAGATACCCAAATGAAGAGAAGAGGTCTCCTTATATAGACACAGGAAGGAATCTCCAGAAACTTCTAGAAGAGGCGCCCTAATTTCCAAATTTGAAATAACCTTATTTCCCTCCAAGAATGGCGTCCCTTTTCTTTAAAGCAATATTTGACTTTTTAATAATTTAAAAATCTATCTCTTCTCTTAAGTTGGTGTCCCTTTTCCAAGTTGATTTTTGACCTTTAGAAAGCATAAAATTAACTCCAAATGAGGCGTCCACCCTTGAAGTCCCCATTTTTAAAACAACTTGAAGTGATGCAACTAGGCCAAGGGGTCAACATTAAAATATAATGTTAAAATATAACATTATTTAAATCAACTTAACTTATCTCTCCAGAATGCATCCAAGGGCCAAAAATGAACAAACCAACTGAACTGGCTAAAGAAGAGAGCCAACTACACTGAAAACCACAGGACCACTGCCAGAAATAGAATTTACTAAAAATAGTAAATTCCTAAAGGTGCTCGGATCACACTGCAAGTCATACCACTACGGAGCTCTCTGAAAACCCAGAAAGAATCCGTAATTCAATCTCCAAAATTTCGAGCAACAACAACCTCCAAAACGGGAAACCCTAATTTTACCCTCTGAGTAGCCTACGGGTCTCCGGAATAGGCCAACAGTCAACTGAATTGATCATGCTCGAGAAGGGGACATTACATTCTGCCAATCTCATCTTGGGCGCATTTCACAGGGGGTGAAGGAATTTGTTCAGACTTAGGGATTTTTTTGGCTTGCTTGCTCCTATTTTACTGTATTTAGTAAGGCCTCTGATTTTCATACTTCTGAAGCTTGGATTGATTTGAAATTTTAAGCATAGGATCCCCATGACCTAGTTGATCTATTCACACTGCCATCTCGTGCTGACTTGCTATTTATAGCATGTTTCTGGAGGTGATTTACTATTTATAGTAATTGCTCAGTTTCAGGACTTCTACAACTCCATTTGACTTGAAATCTGAATGACGTGATCCTCATGGGTTAACTTACCTATTCACACTAGCGCCTGTTGTTGACTTACTATTTATAGTCTGTTTCTAGAGTGCCTTACTATAAATAGTAAGTGCTCTGATTGTCGTCAAATTAGCTTAAAAGATACTGATCGCAGTGGTATACTTCAGTTTTCGGAGATTCTGGCATTTGACCCTTCATTTTGGGTCCCAAAGCTGGAAACCCTAATTTAACTTGCATGTTGCTCAAACGATCTCCATTTGAACCCGCTTATGTTGCACTTTGCTCTGTTCGTAATACTGAGCTGTTGGGTAGCTGCCGGAGTGATCCTGCTAATAATAGTAAGTCTCTGAAAAAGTGATCAACTCTGCTTGCATGTCACATCACTGCGTAGTTCTTGAAAAACCCATAAAGAATAACCTGACATGCACTGAAAAATCCTGCATTCAAACCCTAAAAAATAGCCTCTGAAGACAACTCTTGAAAAAGGTCCTGATCCTGGTTTGCATGTTATATCACTACGAAGCTTTCGAAAAACCCACAAAGAATGTCCAGACATGCGAAGAAAATTCCAACATGCAAACCCTAAAAATAGCCTCTGAAGGCTAAGTGTTGAAAGTCATCATCTCATCTTGCATGTTATATCACTGCGTGGGTCTCAGAAAACCCAGAAATATTCTTCAGACATGCATTGAAAAACTTCGCATGCAAACCCTAAAATCTGCTTCTGAAGGTGAACTTGCTAAAAATAGAAAGTTGTCAGATTTGGCTCAAATTTTGTAGATGAGCAGTTTGACGTGCTCTAGATGCAGTGTAACAGTTAGAACTTCAAAAGTGTTGAGAAAAACGTCTCAAATTAGGCACTTACTAAAAATAGTAAGTTGTCAGAATCTAATGAAATTTTGCTGGGAACCTATTGGAAGCATGCTGAATGTATTGCCAACCTCAGATTTCAATTCATTCACTCCATTTGACTTCAAACTGACCGGAAGAAAGCAAAACCCTAATTCTCAGACTTAGCCAAAATTTCATGTTTAATCTCAAAGACGGGCACATCCCCAGAAAGACAGATAGCAGAAAGAGAGAGAGAGAGAGAGAGAGAGAGAGAGAGAGAGAGAGAGAGAGAAACAAAACCAAAGGCAAAAGACGAGGAATGGAGCAAAAATTAGGGGGTCCCCATTTTGAATGGGGTGATGTGTTAAAAGGTCACAACAGAAACATTAAACATGAAAAAGGTGAATTAAAATGTTTTAATGAATTAAAAAGGCCCAAAAAGAGAAAATTGAACTTCTCTTTGGAGAGTATAAATACAAGTGAAAAAGCAAATCAACCTCATTCATGAGTATTCGACTTTGCTTTGTTATTCTCTGGAGAAAACAAGGGTTTCAAGTTGTGACACCATTGAAGAACGAAAAACTCTTCATTGGAGAGCTGATTTGAGGTGGTGAAAGATCCACTGAATTTTGGCATCAAGAGGGGCTTCATTCAGGAGCTCTATTTGTGCTCAAAACTGAAGATTTTGGTAAAAGAAATTCATTATTTCATATCAGAAAATAAATCTGTTTGTAAGGGTTACATAGACAATCATCATACAGCAGATTGCATTGAATTTAGTGAATGTGAAAGGCATTTATTACAGCTGGAAGGTTCCGTCCATTCTCAGGGCCAAGGCGTTTCATCTTGGAGCCAAAGCGCTTAGACTTTTGGCTTGCTTCGACTACTATCAAGGGCGGCTAGGGTGAGAGAAGACTCAGCAATAATAAAAGGTGTGGAAAAATCAATATTATCAGGAGCTCCCATTTTCTAAGGGTTTCCCAGGCGCTTCACTTCCAGGTTTTTCTTCATATCAGACTCGTATTTGCCTTTGTAGTTGATGAATATCAAGAATGAAGTATTGATATCAGATTTGCAATAATGTTTGAGCATTAGAATTGCAAAAGAGTTGATCATCAAAAATATTCAATACAGCTGTAGCGTTAAGAATGAATAAAAATCAGTCGTTATAAGTGTTGGGTGAATTGTA
This sequence comes from Sequoia sempervirens, assembly GCA_007258455.2. Taxonomy (NCBI): domain Eukaryota; kingdom Viridiplantae; phylum Streptophyta; class Pinopsida; order Cupressales; family Cupressaceae; genus Sequoia; species Sequoia sempervirens. Next base: position 62,053 of record VDFB02356968.1, read on the forward strand.
GTTCAAAGTATTTAGCCTTTCATTGTTGACAAAAGTTAGAAGTCTGAAAAAACATTGTTTGCCAAGTGTTTGTCAAAATGCCCATTTGTAAATAACTGTTGAAATAACCCAGACTGTGAAACAATTTAATTTCAGACCTTGTTGGGCAAGTGTTTGACAAAATTCCTCTATGCTTATGATGCTGATTTGAAGAGATAGTCATTTAAGCCCTGAGTTCTTAGTTTTAGTGTGATTGAATGTCATAAATATTTCATTTGTTCATGCACACTGCAATGCAAACTCATTCTAAAACACAAGCAAGCATTCAGAACCAAAACCAAGCGAAAACGCAAGTTCAGAAATTTATATCAGACCAATATTCAAACTCAGAAAATTATAACAGCAAGAGGCAAAGTTCAGATACTTACATCAGCAGTGTATGATATTCCGTTTGAGAGACACAAGGTCTCTTACAGATCATAATATCATATCATCTAGAGAAAACAATATGTTTTCCAACCCATTATGTTTTCAAACATTCAATGTACAATTGGAAACCTCTGAATAACCCCTGAATCATGAAAGAAGCCAACCTCCCACTGGGTAACTGCCACAAAGACCCTCTAATCAAGCTCCTTAGCCTACGAGAGTCAGGAATAGGCTAAACCCTCTGCAAAACTAATCCTCATGAAAATGGGGACATTACAGTGGATTAGACTTGTATTAATTGGGATCTGATTTCTATATTCATCATCACGAATTTGGAATTGCCTATTCGGCTATCTTGAGAGTGTAGCTTCTCAGGCAAAATACCCAGGTTGGTGCGTAGCTTCAATCTGGGCAAGTTCGTGTTTGTGCTCATTGGTATACCAAACTTCTGCCCTCATTTCAGATGATATATTGTGCAGGTCATGGTGCCCTGAGGAGAGCAATTATTTTGATTTGGCCGAGGCCCTTGGGCTCTAGCTAGCCATACGCAGCAGAGCCGTCGACATTTCAAGGAAGACCTCCTGCACCCACCGGCATCATTAGAGCTCAATGCGCGACCAAGGGAGTGGGCATTCAAATCACTCGGGTCCTGAGATCGAAGGAGCTTCTGGATTCGTGGCATTCAAAGACTTGCGCTAGCGACAGGGAATCGTTATTCACCTTCAAGAGATCGTCTTCAGGAGTCAATTGTTTGATGCGATACCACTAAAAGGGTGAAGCATGATATCGCCCTATCTTAGATTATTCTTTCGTCTGTATTATGGGATATTGTAATGCATCGTTGCAAATATTCGAATAAGAGCTATTTTCGTAACTTCTGAACTGAATGTATTTTTCAAGTGGAATTTGATATTGTGTTGTTGTGAATAGCTTTTCTGTGATATAGCTTTTCTGCGATATATCAAAGTTCGCAGTTAAATTACTATCAATTTTAAGCTAGGAATCCTACAATTAATACCTAGTGCACACATATTTTTTTGAATTTATTTTCTCTATTTTTTCTATTTTTCCATGTGTGTGAAACGAATACCTTGATGTTTGGTGAAAAACCTAGATTCACAATAAATAAAATATAAATATAATAATAAAATTAAAAAATATTCAAAATTATTCTTTATGGAAAGGTTATTATAATAGCTACATACTTACAAAACATAATTTCTAAATGACTTTATTTGATCCCTCAAAAGGTAAATTGTTGGCGTTTCAATTCGCACCTCTAGAATGCGAATTAGAAACAAACAGCTATGCACAGATTAACTACTCTTCAAATTAGGAGGGGAGGCTCCCTCTTTGTTGATGATGCTTCAAAAAAGTAAACTAAACTAATTTGCCAATCTTTTTTGTTCAGCTAAGAGCACAAATAGCTACATACTTACAAAACATAATTTCTAAATGACTTTATTTGATCCCTCAAAAGGTAAATTGTTGGCATTTCAATTCGCACCTCTAGGATGCAAATTAGAAACAAACAGCTATGCACAAATTAATTGCTCTTCAAATTAGGAGGGTAAGCTCCCTCTTTGTTGATGATGCTTAAAAAAAGTAAACTAAACTAATTTGCCAATCTTTTTTGTTCAGCTAAGAGCACAAGTTCATAAAACTCTAGCGCCATAGCTGAGATTTTCTCTTTTTGAATTTCAACTACGACTAAGCCTACTCTAATGACGCTTTTAACAACTCAAGTAAACTCAGAGCTTGAGAGTTAAAAGTAAACAAAGAATGATCTTGACACAGATACTTAAACAAACTCTCTCTCAACGCACACCTGAAGACTCATTGTGATTTTCGAGGCAAGCTAAAATAAAGATTATCTAAGCAAAACATATAAAACAAAACTTAAGAGAGTAGATCAAAGCAGCAAAGCAGGCATAAGATTTCCTTTCTTCAATTTCAAATAACGATTACACTTCTGGGATAGTAGGATTGTAGCAATAGCAGGCTTACAGTTTTGCGATCAAACCAAAATACATTGACACAAGTAACACATAAACTAAACAATATCTTGGAGCAAAAGGTAGGCATGCAAGCTTGCTCTTACACTAATTGAACTAACACTGAATAACAACTTGCAGGAAAAAGTAGGCTCAACAATTTGCTATCACAATAACCATTCCCGAAAAAAGGGCAAGGTTGTTCTTATTTATACACAAATGAAGGAGTAGGGAACCATAAAATCTCCTTGCTTTTACAACAAGACTTGCCAACTCGCAAGCTTTATTTCTAAAACTAAAACATAAAAACTAACCTATTGAAAGCAAAAAAAAGGGAAAGTGCCAACTATTACAACTTGATTATTTTCTCTCACAAAGAATGGATAAGCATGAGACAAGAATAGCGGGAAAACTCGGAAGAAGCATCGAGTTAACTGCTGCCTTTGGTGCAGGAGCACCGTTAAACTACTTTGGCCAATTCAAGGCCATACAAAATAGGCTTTAGGAGTTAGTTATGTTTTGAGCTTATTATGCTAAATAAGGTCTATTTAGACCATTTCAATATGTAATTGGTGGTTAGGGGTTAAATTGTTAAAAGTTGCACAAAGAGATGTACTGTTGATAAGTCCAAAATTGACAAATGCAAATAGGAATATGAAGGGTTATGGGATCTAAAAGTTAGTTGCAGGCGTTGGGCAGTTAGTAACTAGTTTGAAAATGTATTTAAGGCCTCAATGGGCTCGAGTAAGTTTGTTGGACAATGTATCGAAGGATCCCAAAGAAATACAACGGCTTTTTTTTTGTCAATTTTGTGTATTTCCTAAACTTTTCAACTGTTGTACAGCCCGTACAGTTTTGAACATGCTCTAAATTCACTTGTGGTTTGAAGATACATGTGTTACCTTCATTTTGAATCCATTTTGGGTGTGTAATTTTGAAATTGGCAGGAGATATCTTTGGTTTTCTGAAACAACCCTATTTTCTCAGAATTAAGGGTTTGATAGGGGTCTAAACAATGAAATAGTCATTCCACCTACTATATGGATCTGTTGCTCGGTAGAATGACTCCTCTGATGGTAAATTAGGTGTTTCAATGTGTTTATAGGCAAGGGAGTGGAGATTGTATGAATTGGGTCACACCCTAGGGATAAATAATGCATGTTTCCTTATGTAAATGGTGTGCTATTAAAGGGTTTTGCATAAATTGTGAAAGAGTTGTTCTTGTGTTGGTTTCTGTAATGAACTAGACCATAGAAGCATAAATCTGCAAAAAATCGCAGAAATCGCGATTTTTAAAAAATCGTCGGTGTTCTCGATTTTTTCACCCTATAAATCGCGATTTTTTCGGTTCTGTTGACCGCACTAAAAATCGTTGAAAATCGCGTTTAAATCGCGTTTAAATCGCGAAAAAATCGGGAAAAAAAGTCAGAAAATCGCGAGCCCTAAAAAGCGCGAAAAAAAACCCTAAAAAATGTGATTTTTTGCATAAAAATGCGTCGCCAATTGATTTTCTTCATGCCCTGCGACTTCGACACGCGAACTGCTGCGACTGAAGGTTTGGCTCCGAGATCTGAACGCCTTCTTTGCCGACGACTGTGAAGACGCGCCCAGACGGTGAAGACGCGACCAGACCAGATAGGCGACCATTTCAAACTGTTATTTTTTTTTTCTTCTGTAAATATTTACAATTTTACATTTAATAAATTAATAATATTAAATATATTAAATATAATATTTAATCATATTAAAATATTACTCATATTAAAATATTAAATCATATTAAAATATTAATAATATTAAATAATAAATATAATATATTTACAATTTTACATTTAATAAATTAATAATATTAAATATATTAAATATAATATTTAGTCATATTAAAATATTAAATCATATTAAAATATTAATAATATTAAATAATAAATATAATATTTAATCAGATTAAAATATTAAATCATATTAAAATATTAATAATATTAAATAATAAATATAATATTTAATCAGATTAAAATGAACTTTGTTTTTTACTGTTATTTATTAAAATGAAGTATATTTTGTGCAATGCAATGTAATCAGCGATATGAATATATACAAAAAATATCTATTTTCTATTTAAAATCTCTGTTTTATTTGCTCTCTATATCTCTATGCTATGGAAATGACCTTGAGTTTTTAGAAAACATAGGTTTTGTCTATTTTTCTACATTCCTTTACATTTTTTTTCAAATCCGATTTTTTCCCGATTTTTTCCCGATTTTTTCACGATTTTTCAAAAAATCCTGATTTTTTGGTTTGCCGATTTTTTCCCCAAACGATTTATGCAACTATGAACTAGACTAATATTTTTTGTTTTTTCAAATGCAATTACAATCAACACGCACCCGTTAAGGTTAACTCTAAAACCAAAACGATGCGGAAGCAACTCTAACCAAGGATGTACACCAGGATCCCAATGTGGGCAACGTGTGAGCATATGGTCAGAGGATCTAATGCAGTTGCAAAACTGGAAGGGAACTCTTAACCAAGAATGCGTCTAGGGTAGACAAGCATATGGTCAGAGGATCTTATGCATGTTGAGCTGAAAGTAACTCTAACCAAAAGGCGCCGAGTGATGGCGAGCATATGGTCAGAGGGTCCCTGAGAACTACTAACTAAAAGAACTGAAAGTAAATAGGCGGCAAGCCAGCCTCTTCCACTTATTCAGCGGGAAGTACAATAAAGTAAGTAAGAGAGAGAAAGGAGAATTGTTGATAGTACTACTAATCAGCTTACAATTTGATAGAATGCTTGCCAAAGTCCAATATTAAAAGTTCTTCAATGCTGCAATAATATATTTGACTTCCTCACTGCTTAACAAGACTCTCTAGACTCTCCTCACAAAGATGCATTTATCCAAGACTGATATAATAGACCAGCGACTGAAATGAAGTAATCAGCAACACTAGAACTCACCAAAATACTCACAACTCACTCAATACTTGCCAGAATGACCTGAGACTTGATGCAAACGAAAGCTAGGATGATGGCAATGAAATCTAGACTAAGAAATGACTAACAAAATGCAATATTATTTTTATGCACACTTCCCAAGACAGCCCAGAATGGTACGGCCAAGGAGGGGCGATTTTTTAATATAAAATTCTAGACACCACAATAAAATCTGAAAATTCCCAAGGGTCACCCCAAGCTAGAAATCACAAAGGAAAACTACCTAGAATGATAATATTTTTATTTTATGAAATATGATCAAAAACTACAATCAGCTATGCTCATCAACAACTCCAAAATATGACTAAAATGCAAGATAACAGAACTAATATGCTGAGAAACTCAAATACAATGCTGAATAACTCACTACAATCTACCTCTCAACTAGTTGCTATATTTCAAGCAAGAAGATGAGCCAAGCTAGGAGGTGTGCTTTCCTCGAAGCAACTCTGTCACCATTCCGACAGCATAACTTTACTGAAAATATGAGATATCCAAATGAAGAGAAGAAGCCAACATTTAAAGACATGAAGAGAATCTTCTAGAAGCTTCAAGAAGGGCACCCAAATTTCAATTTTGAATTCAACTTATTTCCCTCCAAAGGTGGCATCCATTTCTCAAGGCAATATTTCACTTTATAAAAATTAATCTCTTCCCTCAAGTAGGCGTCCCACTTCTCCAACCCATAATTTGGCCTTAAAAATATAAATTATCTCCTCATGAAGCATTTACCATAAAGTCCCCTTTTTAAAAACAACATGAAGTTATAATGCTAGGCCAAGGGGGTTATAATATTAAAATATAACATTATAACATGAAAATAACTTATCTCTCCAGAAAAAGCATCCAAGGGCCAAAAATCCAATTACCAACTGAACTGGTTGAAGACGAGAGCCAACAACACTGAAATCCACAAGGTCACTGCCAGAAATAGAATTTACTAAAAATAGTAAATTCATGAAGTTGCTCGGAATACCAAACAGACTATACCTCTGCGAAACTCTCTGAAAACCCAGAAAGAATACGCAATCCAATTTCCAAACTTCAAGCAACCACCTCCTCAAAAATAGGAAACCCTAATTTCACCCTCCGAGTAGCCTACGGGTCTCTGGAATAGGCCAACGGTCAACTGAAGCGATCACATTTGAGAAGGGGACATTACAGTTTCATGAGTTTGTGCAGGCCATGTGAAGTCTATTGTATGCAATCTTGAGGTGTTTCAGGTCCAGAATGTGTGAGAACCAATAAGCCCCAAGTATTTGCATGAAAAAGGAGGGTTTCTAGGTGCAGCGTATTAGGGGGCTTAAGTCTGCAAGTTGGTGTGATATTTTGTTGTTTGGAGTCACAATTCATGACTGTCAAGAGGTTTTGAGTGTTTATCAAGGTAGTCTCTTTGTAAATTAGGGCTAATTGACTAGCCTTGGAGCAGAGCAGGTTATTGGTTCTTGGTGTTGGGTCAAAGCAACCTTATGGAAACTTTTGATATGTTGTTTGGCAGTCTGTAGTGAACCTTTGTGGAGTTTGACAGGCCACTATACGGCCATCTCTGAAAGATACCTTCATTGTTTGACTATTGAGGGCTACAAGCCTTAAGGAAGGAGTTTGTGACAAGTTAAGAGTTTGTTGTTGTAAAGAGTTGATTCCTGACTAGGATTGGTTGTTTTGAGTTAAGAAAAGAGTATGTCTACCACCTTCCTTGCATCAGCTTTAAATCTATCTTTGGAGATCTTTTTTGTCCTGATAAGATAACTCATCCATTGGTATTTTGGGAAAGTATATAACCAAAAAGCTGGTAGCAGCCTCATTATTAGGAGCATTGATACTATCTAAGGCAATATTCCACTTTTCCAAGATTTCTTCGCCTTTTGTAATTGAACTTAGAAAATCTTTGACGTCTTCAACTGCTTTATCAAATCTTGCTAATTTTGGCAGCTCTGCAACTGGAGTGATGACCTTTTATAAATATATCATCTTGCTTCAACATATCTTTTCACCCTATGCTGACCATCTTCTGACCTTCCTCCGTTTCTTCTTCAACTTTTATACTTCTAATTTTTTCAATGGAAGAATATCGTACAATGAAAATCTTGAATTTTGACTGTGAACACGCCTATGTCCATAAAAGTTTTGCACAAACTACTGAAAACAAGTTGCTCAATTTTCTTGATAAAACAAATTCCCAAAAAAAAAACTGAGGTCTGGGTTTTGTAGAGAATGTCATTCTAAAGAGACACAAATTGTTGAAAACTAGAAAAACTAATTGTTTCAAGAACATGCAAAATGTTCAATTTTCGGCCGAAAAAAGTTGAAAAACTAAGATATGGGTTTTGAAGATAACTATATTCTAAAGCAACCCAGATCGTCTACTTTCTGAAAAAGTTGATCTTTCTTCAACATTCAGAGCTTTGAAAAATAGCTAAAAAACTAGGATTTGGGTTTTGTAAACAATTTCATACTGAATAGACCCCAATTATTAGATTTTGAGAAAACTGATGTTTTCCCAAAGAAGCATGGAAAAAGCAAATTGTTGAAAATATAAAATTTTCCAAACTTGAAGAGGATGAAAAACCAAGCAGACCCAGATTGATGGAATTTGAAAAAGATGACCCCCTTCTTCAAAAATGTGATGCCCTAGAAAAATAAAGCATGGAAAAGTGAGCCTTTGTGCAACCTGATCTCAAAACCGTGAAGAACACTGAGAAAGCACCACATTTTGGCCTCCAAATCTTGATATGAATAAAATTCTTTATTTCCTCCTCTCTAGCTTTGGACGCCCCCTGCAAAAATATGTGAATAATGAATGCAAAGGCCTTTTTAAATAGGTTTTGAGCACAAAAAACACTTTATTCTCTAGCTTTAAATCTTTGAAGCCAATCTTGAGCCAGGTTCGTCGAACGTGGACGCTATTTGAATGTTGAATGATGAATATTTGAAAATTTCACTAAGGCATGGAAACTTGGGCGCCCTTCTTGAACTGGGGCGCTTTTACTTGGCAGACTTAGAAATTTTCAACTTTTTTGCTTGCTTTTGACCTCAATTTGATCCTCAATTCCGGGCGCTCGGTGAGTCCTATGAACTAGCTGACTATCTTGTTGTGGAGCCTGATTGAATATGAGATGATTGTTCTAGAGGAAACATTTCATAAAAACTGATTCTGGACCCCCAAAATCTTGGGCGGTCCTGGCTAGCAAGGGCGCCTTTACTCAGCAGAGATAGAATTTTTTTGGTGTTCTTCAATTTGTTAAGGTCTTCTGATCTCCCAATGAATTCCCATTTCCAAACATTCAGGAGGTCCGATGAATTGACTATTGGATTCGTTGGATAGCTCAAAGAATTCTGGAAAGATTGTTCTGGAGGTTGCATCTCCTGAAAACTGAATTTGAGGGGTCAAAAGCTTGGGCGCCCCTAGCTACTTGGGGCGCCCAAACTTTCGAGACTTAGTAATTGTTTTGGGAATTTTCAACTTTCAACTTTGACCTTCATGCCTCGTCCTCCATTTGATCTGGAACTGCGGATGACTAAAGAATTTGATGAACTGGCTGAGACATTCATCAGATGGCCCGAGGAATTCTGAAGACAATGAGCAGATTTGCAAACCCTAACAACATTTTTTGATCCTCCAAAACCCTAGGCCCCCCTGGCTGTCAGAAGAATTGTCATTGATGTCAAGGCTTGATCAGGATATTGAAGTTGTACAATTTATCATTGAGCTTAATAGAGTAAAATCTATGGAGTCAGATTAAAATTACAACTCAGATAAAGCTAAACCTCAAGCCTGAGATCAAAATCTTGATAATTTCACAGATCGAACTCCTACAAATTGAAATCATTGAAAACCAGTTTGAATTCAAAGAATGAAGTGTAGTCAAAAATATGATGTTGAAGCATCGATCTGAAGATATACAACATGTTTACATCAAAAGCTCACTACCCAGCCAACCACGACAAACATTTATTAAGAAACTCGGTTCTAAAGAATCACGGATTAACACAGATTAAATCACACAATTGTTAGGAAACCCGATTTAATCAAATTGGTTAAGAAGCACAAATTAATCAATTTGGTTAGTCAAATCTGAAGCGGCTTCTTTAAAGGAAAGAGACGACATCAAAAGATGCGATTAGAAGAAAATGACATGTCTCTGTAAGGACGCGATTAGAAGACAACAAATCTCTGAAGCATCATGACGACTTAAAAAGGCGTGGACTTTTTTCTAAAACGTCTTCTATAATAATAAAATGATAAATCTGTGTTTATTCTGGAAGACGTGTTCCTCCATGTATCGGCCTCAACACAAAATGGTGCAACGCTTTAATAAAATGAATATCAAGAATGAAGTATTGATATCAGATTGGTGCCTACTCTTATTTGTAAAATCATTTAATAAGTTCAATAAAGTGGAGTCATCTTGCACTCTTTAATTCATATCAGAAGTTGATGTTAGAAAATTGAAAGATGTTTGAAAAGATTGAAAATAGAAAGTGCGTTTTGATTTACTGATTCACCCTCCCTCCCCCCCCTCTCAGTAAATCTTTTGTGCTCTTCACTGGCTACTTGGGGCGCCTTTATTCTTAGAACTTAGAATATTTTTGATGTTTTTCATGATTGGAAGTTTGCTACTTTGTCAAGACTTCTAGAATATTTTTGATGTTTTTCATGATTGGAAGTTTGCTACTTTGTCAAGACTTCTCTGTTCAATCCATGATTCCGGCTGATTGATTGATCTAATGAACCTATAGATAGATTCACTATGAAGCCGAAAGGACTCTGAGCAACACTGTTTGGGAAGCACAAACCCTAATTCTGACTTTTCAGTCCTTGAAAAGATGGGTGCCCCTCGCTAATAGGGGCGCCTTTACTGGCAAAAGATAGCTTTATTTCAATTTTTCTATTTTCCTTTGTGCTCGTCATCTTCACCACTTCACGTTTGTCAGGACCGAAAAATGGCTAAGGCATGAATGGCTAGGTGCCTTGACTAGACAGGGGCACCTAGCATCTCTAGACGTAACCATTTTTCCTCAATTTTCAAGATTTTCCAGTCTCCCTCATTTGTTCTTCGTTTCGCGAGCATCTTCTGCCATTGTTTGAGACCTTGAATCTGACACTTGGCAGTTAAGTATCCTCCATTACTAACCTCAGAGCTCCCATTTTAGCGTCTGAAAAGCATAATAGACTCACCAGGGAAAAACTCATCTTTTCACGATTCTAACTGGACCAGCCGGATCAGGAAGTATTTTCAACCAATCAAAATCAGTTTGAGCCTTGGGAGCAAACATTCTATTTTTAGAAAATTTTGCCAACATCCATTTGAGAAGAAACCTAGAAAATCCAAAAAAAAGTCTATTTTTAGAAACTTTCCATTTTTAGAAATTTTCCTAAAATTTAGGGTCGAAAAATTAAGATTTGGGTTTTGTAGACAAGGTCGCTCTGAAGATGTTACATCCCAAATTGTGACGTTACAATTTACCATTACTAGATAGAGTAAATGTGAATTTTGGAGGTAAATTAATGATGATTGTACCTTGTTTTCAAAATGAATGTTGTTTCATTTGATGTTATTCTTGGTGAAATACTGCATAAAGGAAAATAGAAGGTTACTGATTTGTGAATAATCTAACTTTTGAAGTGTTTTATGTATTATGCTTTGTTTTGAGCATATGACTTCCGTTGTTGTGTCACGGTGTGCAGGAAAGAGGATCAATCCTCCAGGCAGAGGAGAAATATCACTCGGGGAGGAACTTGGTCGGGTAAGCAGTAACGAGTACCATATGAGCATACACACACGTCAGTATAGGTTCTGAGAAACCAAGTCAGCTATGATTGGTCTAGATAAGTCATCCTTAGGCTTGGAGTTATGTTTACTTCTTTATGCTTTGAAAAGTGATGATTACTCGTTTGTCTGACTTACTGTGCTTTGACCATGATATGGAAAATGTGAATGGATATATGTTAATAGGTCAAGTGGGTATGTATATACATGTCAATACATACGTATGTTCGGCAGATGGATATGCCCATACGTACGTGTCAACATGGTATACATACATTTACGTGTACTCTGCATATAGTGATATACATATATATATATATATATATATATATATATAACCACGTTACCTATAGCCTCGGGATAAGGATGTTAATAGTAATATTGATTGGAATTTACGTACAATCATATTTACACGAATACGTATGCATGTATATTGAAAGTATGCTGACTGGCTCACAATATACATATGTAACAATTAATACGTATAAGTGTAAATATTTAAATGTTAGTATATTTAATAATATATACGTATATATTTTATATTATAGTTTTACTTAAATATATATATGTATATATATAAATATATTTAAATGCTAATATTTAAATATAAATATATTCATATATTATAGAGTAAATAAATCTATAATAAAAATATATAAATATATATTAAATATATAAGAATATTTATTATTGCCTAAAGTGATTTAGGAAGTCAATTTTATTTTCCCTTGAGTAATTTTGGAAATTGAATTCTAAAAATACCTTGGTAAATTTATAAAACGATTTTTACTATATATTATTACATTTCAAAATTTTAAAAAAAAAGAAATATTTGATTTCGAAATCAATGTTAAATATTATGAACTATGGGAAATCGAAATATATTAAGAGAGATAAATATTTGAAATGTTAAATACTTTATATAGTGAAAAGTCGAAATTGTTTTTAATGAACATTTGGAAAAGAAGAAAATACATTATAATTTCGAAAACTCATGAAAATCGCGTGGGAAAGTCGCGCGCAGGAAGAAGACGCGTCTGAAACGCACAGGCAGAGAATAGGTCAATGTATAATGGCCGAAACTATTCCTAGGGCATCAAAAATGGCGACGTGGAAGTATAGCAGGCTCGACTTTTTCCCTAGAATGAATTTTTCAAATCATTTATATCGAATTAACCTAAAATCTGGAGAATGCCTTGAGCTGTCAAAATCCGCCATGAGAGTTGAAAAGTTCTTCTTTTGCTGGCTTAAAAGGAAGTCGAATCACCTTCCATTATGATGACTTAGGGTTTAAAAATCCGCCAAGTGACGTTTGACCGAGTATTGAAGCTTGGGTGTCATTTTGCATGCTCGAAATTGTGGAAAACTGTTGCAATTCGGGAGTATAAATATACACGCCTTCCATTCATTATAGGCACGCATTGAGCAATCCGAGTTAAGCTTTTTAGAGTGGGAATTCCTTTAATTCCTTAAGAGCATTTTATAATTTCTGAGAGCAAACTTCATCATTGGCTGGAAGTCATTTTCTGACCACTAACATCACAATTTCTGAGCTCACAGTGAAAAGCTGTGTTTACCTTCAGCTACATATCTTTAGTAAAAGTTCATTTTGAAAAGGAATTAGAGTCTGGTCTGAGAATTGTTGGAGGTCTGAAGTGCTGCAAACGTAATCAAGTTCATCCTCTAAAAGGAAAGACATAAACCATGCATGTTGTTTCTTCTTTCATGATCTTGAATGTATTTCTTGTTATAAATCTAAAAGTATGTTTACTGAATGTGCATAGTTAGGGAAATTGCATTGAGTTCAATATTTCAGTTAAAATAAACAAAGAAGTAGATCTCTGTTGCACCATGTAAGTAAACTACTTTAAGGTATGGTTATACATGTTTACTGAAGCGTATACCTGTTTGCATTAGTGTGTGTTTTGTATATGAAGAGTATATACGGTTTCAATGATTAAAGGATTGTGAAAAAGGGAATATATGAGTAAAGAGCTTAGGGGATTAATTTACTTATCTTACGTTAAAAGAAATAATGGGAAAAGATAAAAGAGAGGGATTTGCTTGCATTTTGAATGACTATTGCTTGTTGTGTATGGTCTCTGTATATGGAGAATACATAGATATACTTATTATCTACTAGGATCGAAATGAAGGCAAAGTCAAGAAAGGTCTTTTAGCTTACGTTATTAGAATAACTAAGACAAGCTAAGTATTCTTAGGATAAAAATTTCCTAATTAGGAGAGTTGATACAAGACACTTGTAGACTGTCTCATTTCTAGTAGGTTTGTATGATTGTAGGATATCTGGGGTGACGGATTACCCAATGAAGGATAAAACCTACGCGTAGAGTAAGTAAGCCTCAAGTCAAATCGGCCCTGAGTAGTGTATATGATAGATGACCTTCATTCGAAGTACTGAATGAGAATACTTTGGCCAAAGGAGTGAAAGGTACGACATCCACTTAGGTGTGAGATAGTTGAGACTACACTGTGAGTTCATTGTGATCCGGGTACTAGATCGAGATTGTGAAATAGCAAGGTTCTAGTTGTGTAGGACACAACACTATGCTCAGTTCGTAATCGTTAAAGAATACCCTACCAATCTCTTCTTCGAAGGGAGGGCCATTCATTGCAAAATGATCGTGCGGGGGACCGCATTATAAGTCTGTGGTTGGCGGAAAAGCGCCCGAGTGATGTTTCTCCTCCACAGCGAGCGGCCGATGTACCAAGATTTGAAAGGAAGGACTCCTGGACATTCTTACTTCTATTTGTGCAAAAGCTTACGAGCTATGTATGTAATTGTATTACTTTTGAACTCTGATTTATATTTGCAATGGAAGTGAAATTCATGAGAAAACATATTGTAACTTGTACGTATTTATCAATAAAGAAAGGAAGAACTTTATTGTATTATCTTTGTTACTTGTTACCTTTACATGTTTAAAGTGAAAATTGGAAAAATTTTAATTTACACAGAATTGGGTCGTTACAGAAGAGACCCAAATCGTCAAATTTTGAAAATTTTGAGTTTTTCACCAACATGCATGACATGCAAATTTCAATTTTCTAACCTTTTTGACAATTTTGACAAGAATTTTACCATTTTTCCAAAACGCCTAAATGTTGGTGTGCGTTTTATTGCTCACCGAACACAAAATAAAATGTCCAAAGACACTCCATCCTCTCTTGAAAAACCACCGCATATGCTAAGATTGCTAGAAGATCATATGGCGATTCCAAGGTCTCTTTTGTCAAGTCTTCACGTGTGGATAAGCTCAATGGGCGTTGTGATATGCTGGTAATACACAAAGGGACTTACGCTAACAAATCATTCACAAGCTAGGACTTAGACGAATTTGACAGTAAATGCTTTCTCTTGTTTTTTTTTTGGATTTTCAGTTTTGGAGTTTCGAAAAAAAATAACAAAAAGGATAAGGGTTTAAAGGTTCTATGCTAATTCTAAGAACTCAAGAGACGGTAAAGACTAGGTGAAACCTATAACAACACTTTGCTTCGCCACACTGAGGACAACTTCACAAAGTGAGTGCAATCTTCTAAGGTTGTGCTCAAGATTTTCATACAATGAATAATACCATCAATGGAACAATATTTATTCAAAGTAGAAGTTAAAGCATCCACAATATAAGCTCAGGCTAACTTTATACATTGAACAAAAATCATTCATTCAAAGAAAGTATGAGCAAGAGTTTCACCAATCTATACTATCAAATCTTTCATTCATCTAACAAGCATGCAAATCAAATTCTATTCTAAATCAATTTTAAATTCTATTCTAAATCTATTCTATGTTGAAGGAGATATGCAACCATGCAACCACTTGATAACAATAAGGATTCAAAGCAAATCATGCACATGAACTTTTATTATCCATGTAGCTCTAAGCAACAATTTCTTAAAACTCTCTTCACAAAATGAAATGAGAGAATTGAAGTTTCTATAGAGTTTTTGAAAATAAATGAAAGGCCGAGATCAATCTAAGATCAACGGCTGAGATTAAGACAAATCAACCCTAATTAGGGTTTCCCAAAACAACATTAATAACCAGTGGATGGAGGACAAGTGGCACAAGGAGCTATCTTCTAGGAGGTGCATCCATATCCCCTTGAGTGGCAGTGTATTCAATGAATCTAGACACTATCAAGTTGACCTCCATCATGACATATGGCAGCATATTCACCTTGAATTCCAACACATCCAAGTTATATGCACACTCGGTGAAAGCAATCTCCCATTCTGATCCCTACTTTTGGAAGGCATCTCGGATGGACAAGAAATTCGATGCCTTAGTCAAATTCTGCTTTAGGATCGGTCCAATGGTGGCAAAGAAAATCTCCTGAATTCTAAGCTTTAGACTTTCCAGATGCATATCATTTTCTCGGATAGTATCCCTCTCAAGTATATCCACAGCTACAATGAAAATCTTATTCTGAATATCTCTTATCTGTTCAACTCTGATACCATCAACCTTTGCTCTCTCTAAGATTTCAATTCGTGCAACCAATGTCCAGTACCAGGTGTTGAAATCATATACAACCCCTGCTGCAATTACCTTTCCATAAATCAATTCCTGCTTTGGAACTCCTTTCAACACTCTAAGGCATGGGATAATTTTGTCCTGAATATCCTGAAGGTTGTCCCATGCTTCTTCCATAACTACAATCCTTGAAAGCAAAGAGGAAGTTTGTCCATAAGCCAATATCAATCTTTCCACAAATGTAGCCGCTTTTTCACTTTTGCTCACTGTCCACTCCTTAGTTTCTCTGGCTGTGACCATCTCTTCTTCAAAATCTTTGGTCATTTCCTGTGAAGAGTTCAAAAGTGGAGGAGCTACTGGATCGACTTGATTAACTGGTTTGTTCAAGTGTTGAATGTATTCCTTCAGGTGTTCAATCTCCTTTTTATATTCTCTTTTCTTTGCTAATTCTTTTTCCAACCTTGCCTTGATGGAAGCGACTGAATTGTCCAAGTCCTCAACCTCTTGACATTTTGTTGTTGGACCCAAGTCGACAGTAGTGATGGCATACTCTTAGGGAGCAATATCCTCCTTTTACTTATCCACCGTTGGTATGGCAATTTGCACTGAACGACGGTCGGCTTCATCTTTCTGAATTATGGAAAACATCCTAGCGGACTTCTTTGCAGTAACTTTTTCTAACCTGGCCAAGAAATCGGCTGTATCATCCTCCTCTGGAATTTCTACTGGTACTTTTATCTTCAATCTTTCTTTTAACCAATCAGGAATCGTAGGCTGCTCAATGCCTTCTTCTCCCTGAGTATTTTCTACACATGGAATATCCCGAATTCCTCTAAGGCGGAAATCATTCCCTCTTGAAACTCATTATCCAGAATATCCATCTCATTTTCGGACTCATGAATTTTCGTGTCTGTGGGAGATGGGGGTTCATCATCATCTGGCTGGATTGACTCAATATTCTTTTCATGGATTGGAGAAGGAATCCTTATTTCATCCAATGACTCATCCTCAACATTTAATATCTCATTCACATTCTTTGATGTGGAAGAATGGGGTGGCTTTGATCTTTGCTTCTTCTGAATAGGCTCCTCGTCTACAATCTTCTTCCCCTTTGACCTCGTGGAGTCATCAATTGTTTCCTTCCTTTTCCTAGAATTAGAGCCTTCAATCGGTTCATCATTTTGGGATGCTCCTACATTTGAACAATATGATTCCACTTCACCTATCAAGTTATAAGTGAGGGTCACATTTCTTCGCCTTAGCCCTTAGATTTGTTGATCAACCCACCACTGTGAATATTTGACAACTGGCCTCATCAAGGTGGTTAGATCCGCGAACTCTGGTTCTAACCATTTCACAAGAGGAAGGGGCCAATTCTCATCATAGCACGGTTGAACATATTCTCCATCATCCTCTAGCTGATCAGGCACACGGAAAAGCTTGGTTGTTCTAATCAAGTTCACTGGCAATCTAGACCATAGTCTTTTCCTGATATCATATTCATCTGTGGCATTCGCTCAAAAATCCTCCAGATCTATCTTATGTCTATACTTCTTTCCATTCACGGTCCCAATATGGTTGTGAGGATCGAAATCAGCCCTGGACCGCTAAGATGTGAATGGGTACCACTACATTTCTAACCTAGCACTTTCGGCTACCTGTGCTGATGGACAAGACTCAAGCATATTTTTGATGAAAAATGAAAAGGTGATGGCTGCTTTCTGCTTTGATCTCTGGAAGCCTTGATATGTTTCCAATTGTCTAAGAACTTTGAGCAAAACCATTCTATTGGTAGGGCAAATCGAAAGTCGGTAAGGACATCTAGTGAATCCTTCAACTCTTATATAGGTGAATCTTGGAAATTGGATAAACCAGGATCCATACTTGCTTATCAAGCTCTTGGCCTCATAAGTGAGCCTTTGATGAGTTCCTCTTTGCAATATTCTAGTGATGTACATCAGGAAGGCATCATTTTCCCTTTTGAAGTGGGTCTTCTTGCTGAGCTGCAGCTGTGGATAACAATCATAGGACTTGAACTCATTTTCACCATTGCCTACCACACCTCTACAAATCAGCCATGTGTATCTGTAAGTTCTAGCCAATAAGTAGACGATGTAGGAACTCATGTAAAAAGACTATCCTTTCCCAATTTATTAACTGTTCATTAAGATTGTCACTGATTATCCGCGACCAGTTAAACATTTTGACACCCGAGGTGATCTCATCAATAAAGTCGTACATCCATGTCTCAAATGGCGCACCTTCAGGGCTTCCCATTACTCTGTTTAATAGCAAAATGATGTCTCCATACTCCTCCTTGAAGTCAGTACGAAGCAATTTCTTTGGCATTTTCTTGATGGAAGGCCTTGGCTTCTCTAACCACAACTTCTTGATATTTGTTGCACAAAGCTCTAGCCGATCCTCATAAAGTCTTTTGGCGTCCTCTTTGGTTTTGTAGGAAGTTCGATTATAATTTGGTATGCCAAAGGCTTCTTGAATGGCTAACTCTCCAAGGTGAGCCAATACTCTCCCATCTAGTGCAATGATTTGTCTTTCTTGTGCGTTGTAGTGTATGGCACATTCGACCATTAATTCAGCACACTCCATGGTTGGTGGAAATCCAATCGCCTGGACTATGCCATTTCTCATCATCCAATGAGCAATAGATGTTGGCAGGAATCCATCTTGCCCGTATATTCTCTTCTTAAAATCTTTGAAATCCACGTGTCCAAGGTTGGTGTCTGACATTCTTCCACTTAGAATTGATCTTTGTCTCCGACTGCAGTCCTTTACTAGCGAATTTCATTTGGGCCTTTCTCGAAGGTTCTCCTTTGGTGGTCATTAACCTACAATAGACATCAAGAAAATATTAATTTTAAGATCTTAATTCTGATTTTCTTAGACCTTTCGCTCAAAAATTTCACTTTCAGCCTGTCAAAAAGCTAAATTCTGTGAAAAAACAGACTGAAAATGAAAGAATTTGGCCAATCACTTAGCAAATTTCACCAGAATAAGACAGAAGAAGGATGATAGAAATCAATCAAAATCAAATTCTGAACCTTCGAAACTGCAAATCTGCTTTTAATTCTGGAAATTCTGTCTTTAAATCAGAAAAAGCACTTTATTTTCTGGAAATTCAGTCCTTCAACTCAGAAATTTTACTTCATTCTTTGCTCTCTACTTCGAAAAATTACTTTATCTCCAAGAATTTTCCTTCAAAAATTTGTCTTTCGTAACTTTGGGAGAGCTGAAATCTTCTCACAATCGAACTTTGAAAGAATAAATTGAAAGTGACAAGTTAAACTTCTTATAAAGTTGAAAAATTTGATGATTTTAGCAACTTCATGTTTTTTCTTAGATTCATCGAACCCGGACTTGTTTTATTTCTTCTAGAATGGCAACTTAATCTTCATTGGAGATTTTTGAGAGAAAGTTTCTAATTTTTTTACCATGGCACCATCCTTAGCCAAATCTTCTAGATTTTCTTGAGCTTGAAATTTTCCAAAGTGTTGAATATTAAAAATTTCTTTCTAAGTGTTGCAAAAATATAAAAAAATATATATCCTGAGTGTTAAATTTTATTTTTCCAACCTTTTCATCTTTCAATTATGGTGAAATTTTATTTTATTTTGTGGCAAACTTATTATTTTTCATGTTATTTTCTCCCTCTCCTTAGCTGGGCGAACTTTCAAGTAGTTTGGCCATTGTTTCCTTGACAAGGCGGACTTCATGACCTCTTTGCCATCCTTCCTTTTGTCTA
>VDFB02356969.1:0-32476 GCA_007258455.2 Sequoia sempervirens
CCATCGTTAGAAATGTTAATCATAAATTACTTGAGGGTAAAAATTTATTGAATGACAAAGAAAGAATATAAAAATAGTCAAAATTCAACTAAGATTCCATAGAGGAACCTCAAAGAAGAGCCAATTACATATTACTATCTTCCAAAATAATCTTATCCAAAATTAACACATAATTCAGTGGAAAAATATCCTAGTCCCTAACATCCAACCTCTCTCCATTCTCTGAAGCCCACTTGGCCAGAAAATCAACCACTATATTCCACTCTTTAGGAAGATAACAAAGGGAAATAAATTCCAAAGAGCAACATAGACTCAAAATCTATTTAATCATAATAGAAAATTTCCAACTAACATCCTCCAACCTTTTCTCATTTAGCATATCCATAATGATCTATGAATTGGATTCATAAATAATATTTTTACAACCAAGGGAACACCCTCATTCATTGACATATAGAGTTGTATGGGCCTCCATAAGGTTATTAGTATGATACCCTTTATAAATAGAGAAATAAATGACAATTCCTCTTTCACAATCTTTGTCAATACCACCAATCACAGCATGTCCAAGATCCCCCCTAGAAGAGCCATCAATATTCACCTTTATAATTCCTTAAGCAGGAGACCACTTACCCTCCTAATGAAATTTCTATTTAGTTGGACGAGGACCTCTACCCATAGAATAGCTAGGGCCTCCAACAACCAAATTCAACTTCCTTATGATAGCCACATCACTAGGATCCATAGTACCTAATAAATCACATTTCACCAAAATAGTCTCCAACACCCTATAGAGCATATTTTTTTCACAACTGAGCCACCCCTATTTTAACATCGTCAAATATTTTATGATTTCTCTCTAACCACAAGTGACAAATAATAAAAGTAGGGCCAATAATCTAAGCGATTTTAAGAAAAGAGGTATGAGCAGGAGGCCTACCAAAGCTATCCTAGAACTCAACCAAAGATGTGTCATGAACAAAAGAATGATTCCAAACCCCCACAAAAAGTGTCAAATATCTCAAGAAAAATGGAACTAAAAAAAGAGATGAGAAGAAAACTCCTCACTATTATTACATAGGACACAAATAGAAGGACCTTGAAAGCCTCTCTTTTGTAGATTCTCCTAGGTAGGGCATCTATTTTAGACAACCAACCATAGGAAGAAATTACATTTAGGCCAAGAAAATTTATTCCATACTTTCTTCCACCAAGGGACACCGGCCCTCCCAAACACCTTTTCTATCTAGCTCCAAGTAACCCAAAGTAATTGAAAATTTTCCCTTTGCATCAAGGCCCCAAGCTAGAATATTCTTCCCAAAAAGGGAATTGCACATTCTACCAGCCAAAATCCTAGGTATATCCTACTTAGCCTCCTTAGAACCACCTAGTGGCCACTCATGAGGATCTTTCTAGTGCAACACCATCACTTGACCCAAAACTTAAACCATTTTGAAGTCCTCCTTACTCCAACCCACTTCAAGCAAACTATTACATAGGGCTATAAATGAGGGAACATGGTAAGAATAGGGGGATATCCATCCCAAGAATCATGCCAAAAGAGGGCATCTGATCCCCTATTACAATTCCAAAAGAGACCCTCTTTGATGAGATTCACCCATTTTGTGAGAGTGCCCCAAATCATAGACCCATTTCATAAGAGGCTACAACAAGCCACATTAATACAACTCACCCCCCAAAGATACTTATGAGTAAGAATTCTAGAATAATCATAGTTCTAGAAAGTACACCAACACCAGTATAATTTGGTAGCAAAGATGATACTACTCAAACCTGTAGGCTTGAGCCCAAGACCCCTCTCTTACTTTGGTCTACAAATAGAATCCAACTAAACAAGGCTCCATTTTGAAGAGGAAAAATTTCCTACCCAAAATACCTAATGAGATTGGGCATCAAAATACCTAACAAAGTATGAAAGGGAAACCTACACAAAACACCTATAAATAGGAAGGGCCTAAACCATTGATTTCAAAAGAATCATCTACCCAAATGAAAAAATCCACCAACAAGTCCAATGACTTACTTTCCTATGAAACTTATCAAGAACATCTTGCAAAAACACCCTAAGTTGAGGTCCCACCATGATAGGAATCCTAAGATAAGTAAGAAGAAGAGAGCCAATCTAAAACTAAAGAGCCCAGGAAATCCTACTCTAAATAAGATAAGGAGTGTTAAAGAAAAAAAAGAGGACTTGTTGTCATTAATCTTTTCACCAGAGGCAGCCAAGTAGATGTCCAAATTTTTCCTTAAATTTAGTGCTTTATTAATGCTAGGCATTCCCATGAAATCTATATCATCCATGAACTAAAGGTGAGAATGAGGAGGCAAACTATTACCACAACTCCAACCCTGAATCAATCCCTAACTAACATGTGACTTGATAAATCTTCCCAGACCTCACCCATAATAATGAATAGGTAAAGAGATAGAGGATCCCTAGAAGCTCTGAATAACATAGATGGCTCACCATTAATAAAAATAGAAAAGGGTGTAGAAGTTATAAAACTCATGATACAATAAACCCACTCTCTACCAAATCCAAATGCCAAGAGAACTTTCTGTAAGAAGGCCCATTTTACCCTATCATAAGCCTTAGCAATATAAAGTTTGATGAACATGGATTTCTCCTTAGAATTAACCATAGAGAAAATGGCCATAATAGTAATCACAATCACAGGAAGAATTTTTCTGCCAACAACAAATCCACCTTGTTCTTTTGAAATCAAAGATTTGAGGCATGGCTTCAATATTTCAACAATCAATTTAGTAATAATTATTTAAATCACATTGCATGGAGTGATGGGTCTAAAACTATCCAAATAATTAGCTCCTTCCTTTTTAGGAATAAGAGCCAAAAAATATAGATTTCATGGCTATTAACATTTATTTATTACTTTGTGACTCCTAGGATACCTTGAGTAGATCTAGTTTAATGATTTCCCAAAACTCCTCAAAGAATTCAATAGGAAAGCCATCAAGGCCTGGGTATTTTCATTTTTCATTTCAAACACAACCTCTTCCAATTATAGTAGTGAGATGGGTTCCATGATGGCCACATTCATTTCATTAGTAACTAAATAGGGAATGCAATAAAAAATAGAGTTCTCATCTCCACTACTCAAAGGAGAGTCCTTAGTAAACAAAGTAGAAAATAACTAAGAAGACTCCATAGAAATCACATCCAAAGAAGAAAGTTGAGCCCCCTTCAATGACATAAGAGAGCTGATAAGGTTTCCATTCCTTATAGCTTTAACATAGCTATGAAAAAAGGTTGTATTTATATCCCCTTCCTGAAGCCAATCAGTCCAAGACCTTTTTTTTAGAAGATCTCCTCACACAACTCCCATTCCTCTAGTTCCTTAACAAATATTGACTCCTCACTACAAAGATCATTTGTTAGTCCATGATCTTGTATTTGACATGTGATTGTGTTTGATCTATCCTCAACTAACATTTTTTTTGAAGTGAAGGTTTCCAAAGCATTGCTTATTCCATTTATTAAGCCTATAATTCACATAGCAAAATATTTTAGAAAAGGAATACATAGCCCTACCATGGGCAGACTTCCCTTGGTACCACCAAGCACACATAAGTTCTTGAAGAGAGTGATCATGCAACCACATGAGTTGAAACTTGAAGGATGGATTCTTAGGAGCTCTAAATGAGACAACAAATAGCTTAATAAAAAAAAGATCAAACACTTTCCAATCCAAAATCTTTGAGCTATTAGTCCACATGTCACCAACCCAATAGAAAGAGACAAGGAACTAGTTGAGCCGCTTTGATATAGAATTTTTACATCTCCTATTTTTCCAAGTGAAAATTATATTATTTTTCTTCACATCAACTAAATTTAGATGATCTATATTATCCTTGAGGAGGCTAGCTAAAGAATCAAGCCTAGAAATTATCCCTTGGTCTTCCTCCAAATAAGAAACCACATTAAAGTCCCCAACCATGACCCATGGGAGCAAGGGATCCAAAGCCTAGATATTAATCTAA
Organism: Sequoia sempervirens; assembly: GCA_007258455.2. Taxonomy (NCBI): domain Eukaryota; kingdom Viridiplantae; phylum Streptophyta; class Pinopsida; order Cupressales; family Cupressaceae; genus Sequoia; species Sequoia sempervirens. Next base: position 4,024 of record VDFB02356969.1, read on the forward strand.
CGCGGGACTTAATCTTTACTAGTAAGATCAATAGGATCATAAACATTAGTGAAAAGGAAAGTTTCACCTCAATCCAAACTATAAGCGACCATGGACATAGAAGAGTGACTCAAGCTCAAAGAAAGAGGAACAACCTTCCTTGGATCCCACAAACAAGCCACCCCTCGAGATTTACCATGATCACCAACACATTGACAAGAGCCACAAGGCTAGACACTAGGCTCTCTATTCAACATACCATCCAATGATAATTTAGTTTCATGAAGAAAAAATATCAGGACAATGACTATCAATCATCTCATGAATAGCCTTTTATTGAGGGACGTTATTCATACCCCTCACATTCCATGAAATAATAATCATTCATGAGATTGAGAGAAGTGGAAGTAAATGGTTTTCTCTAACCTTGAATCCACCATAGTTTCTACAATCAATTTAACCTTCTCCAGGTCCTTCATGCACCCCCTGGATGATTTCTTAGGAAGCCCCTTTCTAAGAGGCTTTTTCTGTAAACCCAAAGCATAAAAAGTCCCACTATTTTTCCCAGAATCTAGTGCCTCCTTTCCTTAAGAATTCTCTAGATCCACCAATTCATCAACCCTCTTCAAGATGAGAGACACACTTGGTTCTAAAACTACCAGAATCTAGGAGGCTGCATTTGAAATGATCTAGCCAACCTATGTTTCTCCCAATAGTAAGGTCTATACATTATACACTCTATCTTTTGACACAACCACTCCTAAGGCCCCAACACTAGACAACAACTCAATAGGAAACCCCTCCTCTTGAACTAATTCCTCCAAAACATCAAACTAAATAAAGGCCCCATCATATTATTTTTTCTTTAGTGTTATATTCTTACCTCATTCCTTATTCTAGGGCTTAATCAAAATGAAACCCTCCTTTTTTGCCACTCCATCAACCATAGAAGCCTTCCCTTTATCATTCTTAGGAAAAAATATCTTGGTAGCATTAACCACACTAGTTTCTTGATTGACAAGGGTATTTCCTTTACGGATGCCCATACTCATGAAAAAAACATCTCAAAATAATGGTTTCATGGTCTAGTTGTTGAATCCATGAATTATATCCAAGGAATATTTCCATAAAATTTGGAAATGTCTTATTTAAATCAATTTCAATATAGATGTGATTTAGTAATTACCTTTTGGTATAAATTTTGTTGAGATGAACCAACTAGCTTGCTGAGAAGGAGAGAAATTATATGTAGAATGTCACTCCTCCAAAACTCCAATGAGAGTCATGAACGACATACCCACACAATGACCCTCATAGGAAGCTCCTCAACTAAATTGAATCCCACATGTTAGAGTTTCATAAATATCCTAACCTAATTGTAGAAATAATGCCCACCTTCAAAATATCTAGTTTTGTCTACCATACACATAAACACAAATAAATAATAATTATTGGAAGCCATATTTATTTCCATATCACCTTCAGGATTCCATATCTTATGAGTCCAAGATTCCAAAACTAGCGAAGAGAGATAGATCCCCATGAATTTAAAAATTAATGCATGATTTCCCAAGTAAACAATAGACTCTAATTGAATCACCAAAACTGGGTGCACATACCATATCTCCAAACAACTATTTTCTTTCTTAATTCTAGGAATACCTTTCTCAAAAGAAGAACCTTCACTAGTCAAAAAATTATTTAGATTCTCCATGGTCTTAGCATGCAAAGAAAGAGAGGTATCTGCCAATTCCATACCTCCTAGATACTCCAAACATGAAGAATCACCCCAATAGAAAAATATATATTAAGAACCCACCTTCATAGCCAAGAAAGAAGCAAAAAAATAAATGAAAGAGAAGAAAAATGTAGCACTAGAAAAAATATCCTCCCAAGCACATCCTACTCCAAACTATGCCCAATCACACCCCACATATGTGTGCACATTAGAAAAAGGAGAAGTGTAGCTAGGGTTTCCCCTAGCCCACATAGCCAAACTTCACCAGTGTCACCATCTCAAATCGGGCCATATGATCAACTAGGATACCCTTAATAGATATACTATGGGCCAATTAATTCACCTAAACCTAGAATGATTCATACTTCACCAACTTTCTATAAATTTGTTTCCCATGCAAACACTAAATAAACTAGCACAAATGGAAATTTTTCTCCTTTACTATACTTGATTATATCAAATTTTCAACCAAAAGTACAATAATTTTCTTATAGGTATCTATGAAATAACCCATTCATCAAAATCATTAATATAGAAGGATCATTAAACAACCCAAATGAAACTAGAGTGAACCTATAATATCCATAATGAGTAATAAATTCACTTTGGTTAATGTCTATCTCATGAATGTAAAGTTGATGGGTTTTAGAAATCAATTAAATATTAGAGGACACTCTATCTCTCTTTATTTGGTCAAAAAATCATTGATTCTCAATAAGGGTTATTAATTAACCACTATAACCTTATTCAAATTATTATAATTGATGAATAAGTGATGAGATACATCCACATTTTAAAAAATAATGAATGCACCCTAATAGAATACACTAGGAATAATTTTCCTAGTCTCCAAAGATTTCTTCCAACTACAAACAAATATCACTAATATCTTATTGTTCATACAACATTCCACATAGGAGATATCATCTACTATGGTAACAATGTCAATATACAAATCCATATCTAACTTCAAAGGAATAATAGGAGTTCATAACTTAGAAGCACATTAGAAATTTCCCTATGGTGGGGTGATTGTCAATAGATACATAATGAAACTCACTCTTTGAAGGATCATTCACTAAGACAAAAAATAATTGACATCTCTTCTTGATAATATATTTTATCTACATGGCTAAAATCATGTGAAGTGATATGGGTGTCTATACTCCTACAAGGTCTACTCACTAACCTACATCATTTACATGATCTACTACCTTAAATAAATAATCATTTCTTGCTAGAAAAACCTCTAACCAATCTATACCAAGAATAATCCCATAGGATCCTATTGGTGATTTTTTAGAACCAAACTTAATCTTAGTCCTAACCTATGAATTTTCCACAACTCAATTATTAGTAAGGTTGAGGATTGGTCAACACTTAAGTAAAGCAACTAGTAGCTTACTTCTCTTTGTGCTTTGTGAGATCCAGGAGGGTAATCCTATGCATGCTCATAATATCTCAAATTTGGTCAAGAGAATTTCCTCACACAGAAGCATTCCTCAAGAAACCCACTTCATCAAAGGCTTGGCGGACCTCAGGTGAAAGTGCTATTTGTTTCAAGGAATGTGTTTATATACTTAAGTTTGGGTCAGTGTACTTTAAAGTATGTTATGAATTCATCTTCATCTTAAATCTTAGGCTATCTTCATTTCAAAATCATTCAACAATAAGATAAACTAATATAAAAACTAGTGCCCTATCTTAGGATAAAATAGAGCCACTATTGTAATCAATTAGTAATACAATTATGGTTGAATATCAAAAAATAATGGACTATTAGCATACCACTTTGTACCATCTAATGCATTGTGTTTTAAAATTTTTCTTCCTTACCAAATCCTATATCCCTTTCCCACAAACTAATGGACTTATTTTAGCATTTAATCAACTCATTGAACTGAAGTGCAAAACAAGCTCATTCATTCAGTGCAAATGACAAGACAAGTAAAATTATGATTAACAACTTCATTCATAACTTGGAAGAAAAATATACAGGAGAGCAACATTTTAGAACTAATTTCTTCCCCTTCGTTATTGATATTACTTTGTAAAACTATATTTAAGATCTTCATATAGTATAACCTTCACCCTAGATTGACTTCTAATATATTTACTAATGCATCTATTTACATTCTACTTTCTTCGAGAGAATAGCATTCTCCTTGACCTATTTTGGACTCAAAATTATAAACTGAAGTCTCTTAACCTTAGCCATGAAATCCCCTTTATAATCAGGGGAGCAACAAGCATCCGACTAAATTACAATTTCATTTTCATTTCATTTCATTTCATTTCAAAAACCTAATTTCAATTGATTCCTCGAAGAACTCCCCAAGTGATTTCTTACGCAATCATTTGGGAACAGGGGAGGACAAACAACAAAACACATGTGCAGGATACCATTAGTTTCTATCACCGCATTTATTGTTGAAATGAAAATGATTCCATATCATATCATCCGGAGGACCTCCACATCAACATGGAAGAACAAAAAAAAAACCATGGACACATAAAAAAAAACCCTCCTATGCAAAGACCATGGTGTCATCAAAAACAAAAGACAAGGAGGTGACCCTATTCAGAGTCATCAACATTTGAGAGTGCCCAACCACTCCTTGCCCTTGATGAAATTGGAGGGACCATCACCATGTCGTTGTCAGAGCTCCCATATGGCACCAAGTAAAGGAGGTACTAGAAATATCCTGAGTCAGTATTCCCTTCAGCATTTGTAGGACTGTCAGAGAGCACAATACAAGAATTATGTTTTCCCATGCAGGCCCTATGACTTTTATCTTTCTTCCCGGCTCTCTTCACTAGATGAGCTAGTTCCTTAGCTTTGAACTTGACCACTTCTTCTAGAATGGTCCTGTTTCTCAAGCTGTATGTACTCTACACAATTGATTTCTTCTTCTGACATCTAGCCCTCCTTTTACCCTTTGAAACCTCAAGAGAAGCCTAAGCTTCATGCTTAGTCATATCCTTATGACACTCAAATACATTAAGTCAGCTAGACCTTCTAACAAGTTGAATTGTCACACCAGTTTTCCCCTTCTCCAGAACAAGAAAAATTTAACAAATTAAGATGAACCTATAGGGAGACACACTTACAAACCTAGACAATTGTAACCAACCCAACAAAAAAATTCCTAACCAGACCAAAGACCCCAATTTAAAAACAACTTACTCAGGACAAGAACAATCAATATTCAACTTAGGAAAATAGACAACCTATCACTCTTCTTCACACTACACCTTTCATTTACTGAAAACTAGAAGATGGTGAAAATGAACAACGATAACTTGCATTAAATAGACAATTTGAGCATGTAGAATTAATGATTCAAGAACTCCTCACACGAGTGAGTTGATAACTTAACATCTCAGCTTTGAATATTGGTTGTTAATCTTAAAATAATTAAAACTTTATCTATGGTGACCATAAGCATCATTTTTTTACCATTAGCAACTTGTTCCTTGAAAAAAATGATACCATCTCAAATGTTGCCACACTTTCCTTTAATCTTGATTAATCAAAAGAAAACTAACAATTAACATGTATCACCAACCTAATATGTACTCCTTCATTAATATCGTGAAGTACATGAGACCGATGTTTCTTAGAGAGAATATTTCCTTATACACTTCTTCGCTCGTCATTGATTTTCCCTAAATCTTTGGGTGCAATCAGTGATGAAAGTATTGTCATGATGAAGTTTAGTCTATTGGATCATCTTGTTTTAAAAATACATCAATGGTTCTCCATTCATCTTGCCACTTTCTTTCTTTCTTTACACATTGTCCTCAAGACCCTGTCATGTTGCCTATTCTGGTAATATCCATCACCTATTGTGGATGCATCGCATCCTTCATTGACCTCATCAACAATGTAGACATCCTAGTGATAAAATCTTAGCTATCGAATATGTGGGCCATCCTTGATCACGCTTATCATTCCATCACTTATCACACTGAGCTAAAATTTGTACCTTGGCTTCTATCAACAACATGAGATGTAGTGAAGAAATTAGATTTGGACATGTACACCTACATGAAAATCAATGGTACAAAATATATCGCACATAAGATGTTATCATATTAGCAAAAAAAACCTTTTAGAGAATATCATTACTCCTCACAGTTTTGAAACTTAGGCTCAAGAATGAATCCACGATGAGTGATAAAACATTAGACCGTCACTCATCACTAATTATCCTCATATAGTTTGCAATAAATTAGCGATGAGAAGGTTTACATGGTGAAAATGTGTATCGTGTATCGCTAATGCAGAATTTAGCACTTAAAACATATTTGTGATTCATGATGCAAGGGAATTCCATCGTATCACTCATTGCTAATCTTAAATTTATCATTTATGACCATCCATGACTAAGCGAGAAGAACATAAGGCCGAAGGACATTGATTATTGCTATTACAATGTTGAAGGCTCAAAAGCCATTAATCATAAATGATTCCTTTATAATACATGGAACATCACTCATCATGCATTCAAATTAAGAGCTTTGGCAGCTATTAGTGATGAGTGATATCAAAGAAATACAACATCATCACTCATTGCCAATTATAACATACACTTAAAAAAATTGTCAGCGATGAGCGATAAAGATATAATGGCCGTCGGGACTTAAGTGTAAACTTTAAGCATGTGCACTTAAGTTGTTCTAATGAAAGGGGACCCTTTAGGATGTTGTGAGAGAAGGGGTTTAGATATTTCTAAGTCATGGAATGCAAAGTATGTAAATACCAAAAGGACTTCTACTTAACCTTATAAAAATATAAGACCCAGAATTAGGCTTGAGGGACCAGTTACCAGATGACAATGAACATGACAGAAGACATTTTAAAGTGATGGACAATGGGAAATAAGGAGTGAATGACCAAATAGAATGTTACAAGCATTTCTAATGAATAAAACCCTAAACCCTTAGATATCATCCCTACATCCAAATGTGACAAGGGTTCGATATAGAACAAAAAAATTAAGGGTTCCATCAATGGCTCTGACTGGGGATGTATGCCCCTTGTTGGCATAACAAGGATTCAAATCCTTTGGGGAAGCAGACTGGGTTCCTACTTCATTGGTTGATAGAGTAAAAAAGTCATCTCTTCCCCCCACTACTTTGGTTTGACATTTCAAACCATATATGATGGCCCCAGGCCACCAAAACCTGTAGGTTTCTAATTACCTCTTTCATAGAAAAAGTTCTCATCACATTTCATTGAAACCAATCTAATAATATCACTGCAACATGTTTGATTAAACATGTTAGCATCTCTCAATAACTCAACATATATAGTATTATCAACAAATTCACAATTACCAAGCATTTGAAATTCAGGTATAGTCTCAAAATACTAATTTTCACGTGGCAACAACTCATAATATTTATCATATGAATCATTGTCAAGCAGAAAAAAACATTCTTCAATGTTTCGCATGTTGCCACAGTTCATGAGAACTTCATCCAGCTAAAAAAAATGGCACTCATATTCTACCATATGGCTAGTACTATCAAGCTCAATCTAATTATTAGTTTGCATGTCATAGGTGAAACAATCATAGGTACTAATCAAAAGATTATGCACATCATGCAAACTATCTCCAAGTGTATGTAAAGAGATACACTCATACATTGGCACATACTTATTCTATGCCCCAACATGTTGGTGTAGAGAATCATCAAGAATCTCTAACCTATCCTCATCCTTACTAACTTTGATATCTTCTTAACATGACATACGAGCATCTTCAACACTCACAACTTGTTCAAAAGTGAGCAATTCTAGTTCAAAAAGATAATCTAATTTTTCTTTGAAATCAGCCTCCACATACACATGAAAAGACTCATAAGTAGGCTCATCTAAATTAGGAAACAAATACTTATCCAAATTTGCATTAAAATTCTCAAAATTTGGCTTATTAGATATACAAACTTCATGGTTATCTATTGTTTCTAACTCATCAAATCAAATTTCTTAACTTACATCAGCTTGCACACTTTCATGCTTATCATACAATGCATTATTAAAATCAAATGGATGTTTGTCATTACCCACATTATCACCATGTTGACCAACTGGTTCATAACTGGAAGGAAAATTAGATACCCGTGCCTCATATCTTGCATAGTAAAGGTTATCATCACTGACAAAATCAATATGGGAAATACACAACTAATGGTTACTCACATGTGCATATCTCTGATATTCAGTGGTCAACAAATTTGAAATTTGTTGACTGCTCAATAGATCATTTTTTTGATTCATTCTTTCAACCACTTCTTCTTATCTTCCACTAGAATTGCATGCATTACCAAGCTGTAAATCAAGGTATACCATGATATCACCATCATCAAAGTCTGAAAACTCAATGGAATGATCACAAACTAGGTTTTCCCAATCATAGGAGATTGAATTGCTAACAACCTTGTCAAAAGCATGGTCACAATCTGTCATAGAGGACAGGTTGTCCACTTGTTCATTCTTGCTTACTTCTAGTCTGTCATGATAACAATCTACATCTTTCTTCATTTCAACATTAGACTGGGTGTCATCATTGAGCTGGTCATTTACATCGTAAGGATAGAGATAAACATTTTTACTATCATGAACATCAATGGTTGCATCACTCTTAAATTCTTTCTTCTCAAATATGCACTTGTTTGTATCTAAAATTAAAAATATTTGATCATTTGTATTCACACAACTGCTAATTTTATCATGTTTACCAACAACTAAAGACATCAGACTTTGCACATATTCATTCCTCATTTTTTCCATATTGTCTAAACATGTGTAAGCCATTTGCATACTCAATATTTTAAAATCCTTTAGCAATGCACTAGATCCTTCCTCAAAAGCTTCAAAATACATATGAATGCAATTTGAGGTACTAGGCCTAAAATTTTTCACGGATTAGTGAAAGAGAAATAACAAATCTATGATTGAAAGCAATGCTTGAATCGTCATATTATTTTTTAATATGCTTTAAATTTTTAACAAGGTTAGAAGGTTATTTTGCAAATTCTTCTCTATGAGAATTTACTAGTTTATCCAAGCAAGGAAAAGACTTCTCAAGAAAACTTAACTACCAATCCTTAGCTCTAGCTTCAAGAGATCTTACAAAAAATCTCATCCACATATCCTAATCTTCAAATGAATGTTTCACCATGAAGCTATAAAAACTTTGGATATGTACATCTCCTTCACACACATTGTATCCATTAAATATAGGAATTTTCTTATAGACTTTAGATGAGATAATTTTAACCTTGTAATTAATCCATGACAAGTCTAATTGGTCATACAATGAATCAAAAGAATTGAAAAAGGGTGCATCAATTTGGATAGTAGATCTAGTATGATTATCTCTTAACTGGGCTTGTATAGCCATCAGGTACCTTTGGTTCATCTCTTTAATTCCCCTTTTAAACACAACTTTCCATTCTGGCCTTAGCTTACGCTTGTTCACACTTGGGTTCCTATACATTGAGGTTTCAACTATTTGAAGACTATCAAACTTTTGAAGCTTCTTGAAAATATGCATTAAATTTTCTAATGGCATGGTTCTTTCCCTTTGGTAATCCATAGATGTATGCAAATTTGGTTTAACTAATCATGCATAATCATAACCATGACAATATGAAGGATCACTAGGATAGTTTCTAATATGGTGGTAACTTGGGCTTGAAACACATGATAATGAAAATGGATGGAAATTCCTAGGATATACAACTTCATTCTAACCATCCATACTAGAAATTTTTTGAATACTTAGAAAAAAACTTTTAAAGGAACAACAATTGCATTCAATATGATAGGTGCACCGAATGAAAGTATGAAAAGAACCATATACCTTCACACCTCCAATTGCTACAACTTTGAATAGAGCATTTTCAAGTCCCAATATTAAACAACAACCCTTTATGTGTATAACTTGTAGAGAAGAGTCGCCAACTCTTCAACAAGAGGAAAACCTCTGAAGCAAGGATATCTTTCTATGAGTTCTTCCAATAGAGTCACTTCACAATATTTTGAATTTGGGGCTGCTAAAAATCAATTTGTAGATCTGGAACTTCTACAACTTTTGAACTAGTGATTTATTCTTTCCTTCCAAATGGACTTCGACTAATTTGCACCAGAGATTCAAAGTCCTCCCTAGTGGAGTTGCCATTTTTTTTGGTGACTCAGATGGGAAAATGAGATTCTATAAGTTTTAAATCTTTGGCTACAAACTGTTTTAAAACTTCAATGACTCCTAAGCCAAGATGATCTTCAAGTAAGTCCCCGGTGGAGTCACCATTTTTGTTGGTGATTTTTTAGAACCAAACTTAATCTCAGTCCTAACCTATGAATTTTCCACAACTCAATTATTAGTAAGGTTGAGGATTGTCCAATACTTAAGTAAAGAAGTTAGTACCTTACTTATTCTCTTCCGGTTTTGTGAGATCCATGAGGGTAATCCTATGTATGCTCATAATATCTCAAATTTGGTGATGATAATTTCCTCACACTGAAGCATTCTTGAAGAAACCCACTTCATCAAAGGCTTGGCAGACCTCAGGTGAAAATGGTATTTGTTTCAAGGAATGAGTTTATATACTTAAGGTTGGGGTAGTGTACTTTAGAGTATGTTATGAATTCATCTTTATCTTGAATCTTAGGGCATGTTCAATGCCAAATCATTCAACAGTAACATAAAATAATATAAAAACTAGTGCCCTATCTGAGAGAAAAAATGAAGTCACTACTTGCAATCAATCAGTAATACAATTATGGTTGTGTTATCTCTCAAAAACACTGGATTGAACCACGAAAGGTTGCCAAGCTTTCACAATTTTTTAGGGTAACAGAGAAGGTCAAAATATTTAGACCTTCTACTCTTCAGGTGCTGCTAGACCTAGGCAGGTATACCTATGTGAATGAAGTAGACTTGATGTACTTATCTCTCTTGAAATGTTTTTCCCACAATGGCAAATGGGAGTGGACAAATGAAATCAAATTTGGTATAGATTGTATAGCAATATTCAAAACAAAATCCTAATATGTTCAGTTAACAAATGTAAAGAAAATGAATGAATCTAAATGGTGAGAAATGAAGAGACTAGTGCCTTATTGGGTATGCGGAGTCAAATGAAATAGCAATGGGAAACCTCTATATGGAAAACACTCAAATTGTTGGCCTATGTTTTGGTTATAACTTGTATAAACATGTAAGATTATGATTACTAAGCTCTTCTTAATGATCTAGATGAATTTCCCCTATTACTATGATTAATCAAAAGGATTTAATCCCTCCTTGAAAGAACCAGTTAATTAACCACATAGATACAAAAAATTTGCACTGATAAACTGAATATAAACTTGTTATACCAATTTAAATAACTAGAAAAGCCAACCCTGGAGACAACTTTAATAATACTTTCAATAAGCATAATAGACAATTGACACCAGAAATGAACTGCCACATCATCTAATTTTCATTGATATCTCCATTTGAAGTCATGCATCATAGTCTCTGATTTGAGAACTTTATTCTACTATATCCATCTCTAATCTATCTACTATCTAATCTAATTTTCCCCCTCTTTACAATTGACAAATGGATATTTGTACATTTTTTATCTGAAAAGACACATCACTTCGCATTCCAAATGTCGGCCAATAGTATTTGGGTTTCAATTAATCATTCACCAAACACTTGCCATGACACCTTATAGTTATGCCAAATTCCAAAGTCCTATCGATAGTCATCCTGCATCCTTTGCATTTTGTTGTGACCTTTGTCAGGGAGACATCCTGCAGATCATACCTTGTCCTACCAAAAGTCTCCTGTGGTATATTTTCTAGTCGCTAAGACAATTCTGATTCGAGAAGAGGTTTCATAGAATACCTTTGTCTTGCCGAAGCACCCCGTGGTGTATTCTTGTCGCTGAGATGTAACCACCCTTCCACCGATGAAATTAATCTTACTGATGAAATAAATTTCATCCTCAAGACTATGAATCTTCGAAAAGACTCATATCGATGCCAAATGTCTTGCCGAGAAATCTCCCAAAGTTCACATTTGATCAATGTGATAATATCGTTCTCACACTGATGAAGCAATATGTCAGTGTGACAAAATAGATCAGAAAGACTATATAACCTCACTTTGATAGTCTTCAATAGAGCTCATTCACATTGTTTTCAAGATCGGAGGCGTTCGCCAAAATCATTCTCTGATACACTTTAGTCTTACCGATATGCATATCTTTATTGTCGGTCGGCAAGACAATTCAAACTTGCCAAGACCTCATCCCGGATACATTTGGGTCATATCAATATGTTTGCTTTATCGCCGGTCTTCAAGACACCATGAATTCACTGAGACCTCATATCGAATTCCTTTATTTTTGCCGAAATGTTTGCTTGTTCCATGCTAGTCGGTGAGACATGAAGAGTTTTCCAAGACTTAACCCCAGAGAAAATTTCTCACTGATGAGCTCCTTCTATCACCGGTCAGTTAGACAATAAGAAATTGCTAAGACCATACTCCGAAGAAGACTCTCTTACTGATGGGGAAACCCTTAGTCGCCGAAACAATAAAAGTGTCCTGCCGAAAGGCACTTGCAGATGAATTCCAATCGGTGTCATATCAAAAATGTCTTGCTAATAAGCAACGCAAATGTATATCGAGAAAAATGTATTATGGGTCAGGGAAACCTTGACAATCTCATGCCAATATGGATCACAAAGTAAAATACTTAGACCTAGATGGATTTCATGGGACTACATGGCCAAATATGGGGAAAATGTGCTCATGGTAGGACTTATTGGAAACCTAGGGATATGAAAAAAAATGTAAAATACATCAGAATTTTATAGTTCTAATAGTGGCTCCATATGGGGATGAATGGTTGTAAAATCATTGCAAGGATCCAGATCTTTGGGTGAGTAGACCAAACAGAAGATGAATTAGTGAGAAAAATGGGAATGGACAAGAATGCAAAATGGAGATGAACAAAACCCTAAACTATTGTGCATGGAAAAGAAGTTTAAAGAGGATTATCAAGAGTTTTCCATGCACTGGAAACCCTCAATCCTTTGTGTTTCAACTTCATCAGTTTTGAACTGTTACGGTCTGAAATTCAAACCATAAATAATGGTTCAAGGCCATCCAAAAGAAAGGCCCATAATTTCCTCCGTCAAACACCTAGTTTTTCCTTAAGTTCATCAGATTATTCTTGAAGATATTCATGCAGTCTTCCCTGTCACATTTTTTGAAAGTTCTTAGAGAATCACCATGCTTAGCTTGGCCCCAATTCCCTTCATCATTCTATAATTCAAATTCTCCATCATCATGGGACAAATTTATGTTATTCTTAACATATAAAGAACATACATTTTCAATGCAAAATTTCTCATTATCTTTCTCACTATTATGAATTATAAAACATTCTCCCAGCTGTACTAAAAATTCACCATCAAAGTGCTTGTCATGAGAAAAAATTTATCTCATATCAACACTATTTGAGACAAACAAAACTGAAACCTTTTGCACCTCTTTGGTATCACCATTTGGAAACGACATTGGAATATGACTCATATCCTCAATATCATGCATGTATGAACCAATCAATACTAGAATTCTATCATCCTTGGTATGCAAATAGACGTCTTCTCCACATGAGTTAGAAATTTCAAAATCACATACCTCATCTTGAATGGACACAGGTTTTTGATCAACTTCAAGGTTTTATCCATCATTTTGAGAAATGTACTAGGAGTCATATGAATCATTACACAAAGAACTTTCAGTGTCAAGACAAATGTAAATTGGACACAAAAATTTAGAATCATCCTTCTGTACACATCTCTGATATTCAAGAGTTAGCAAATCTGAAATTTGCTCATTACTGAGTGAATATGTCTCTTCTTCCATATCTTCCATTATTTCTCCTTCTTCTTGATCTCCACAAGAGCTAGAAATATCTCCTTGTTGTAAATAAAGATTCACATGATTGTCCTCAAGCTCTTCCTTATTGTGATATGATACACAATCCCCTTCCATTTCATTTTCCAATTAATCAACATGGCAATTTTCAAGATTGAAATGTAGTTATTATCTTCACATGTTGACGTACTCTCCCCTTCATCATCAAATGTATCATGGTTCTCATCTATAGTAGGAAGTGTTACTTGTTCACTATCAAATGGATCCACATTCTTCATTGCTTCTTGTAGACATGCAAAATTCACATTATGCATTCGATCAGATTCGGTCAAATTAGCTCTTACATTAGGCAAATTCATCACTTTCATCCATTCATTAAATAAGTTCATTTATCAAATAAATCTTAGCATTCAACCTTCATCTTGCATTATCCACTTAATTAAATAAATCAAAAATCCATTTAAATCAAATCTTAAATCATTTTCCAAAGTCCAAAAAGTCAAATCAATTAATCAGCATTAAATCAGCATAATCATCATTAAATTAATCTAATCCTAATCTAAGGCTAATCCCATCCCACTTGCACAATAAATCAATTTTATTGATTTATTAAAACAATCATTTTCCCTCAACCATGACAAGTCAAACAGGGCATTTATTGCTCTTCTTTCTTGTCCCCCTCTCAAAATTTATTGCAAATTTGAATTCAAAAGTTCCCCCTCTTGGGCACTCTTCCCAAATCTTGCACACACATTAACTAATCACATGGTGACAAGTGTCCTTCTATCATTGGCTTGATTTTTATCCCACATTGGTCCCTCTTCAACATTTGGCATTTTGAAAATCTTTAAATAGGTGCATCATCCTCAAGCAAATCCTTCACAATCTTCACAATCTTCACAATTTCATGCAAGGTTACTCTCTTCATTTGAGATTTGATCTTGTTCATCATCACTCCACCATCTCCATTTGCATTTGCATAATTTGAGCTTTGGTCAAGGATTGGGAAAGGGTCACTAGCACATGTGACACCAATCCAACTATGGAATAGGTAATTTGGTTTTGTTTTCATAATGCTTTGGTCTTTTTAATATCATTTGCTGCATTTGGAAGCATTTCTAAGGTATTTCATAGAGGCATTTTAGTAGAGTTTGCATAACACTAACCCATGCTTGAAGTGTAGTTTGTTTGCAGATTTTGAAAAAGATGCCTACATTATGGCGCTAGAAGGAGGGCTGGGCTTTTGATAAAGTTTTGTCCTAGCATATAAGTTTTATATATTGTTTAGTTTTTACTTGAAGCCTTTCCTTCATTGATAATCTTGAAATATTTGGTCTTAGAGTTTAATTTAATAACTTTGCATACATGCTGCGAGAGGTGGTAGTTTATTTCAAACGCCTCCTTTTATTTCTGTCTTTGGTTTCGTATAGATGCTGCGAGTAAGAGACATATGGGCGTTTCTTTCATCTTTGTCCTTATAACTATTGTTTACCTCCTTCAACGATTATAAAGCTCCTTTTTGATTAATCTATTACAATCTAGATAGCTGTGTGCTCTTTAAAACAATGACTTTAGATAGGATAGGCTGCGTTCTTTACTGGAACAAATAGTCAAGTCTTTTCTAGCACATATTGGGTAAATCAAATAATTTGTGCCATTTGCAGAGACAAACACTTCGTTGAGTAAGTATTTTGTCATGTCTGTATTTTTTATTTTTTATTTGCTTGGCCTGCTCGTATTCACTGTTCTGTACCATATATCTTGAATCTATCTGAAGTCACTGCTTTGCAAAAAATGTATTTAATATGAAGCTTATGTGGCGTCGCTGCAACTATGGACATAGATGATTTGATTTATGATACTTTGAATGAAGACTTTATTTTTAAAGGAGCTGTCTATTCTTATCATAAATACGAATCTAATAAGCATTGAGCAAAGTCTTGAAATCTGGAAAATGTTCTGTGGTGCATTAATGCATATGTGGTAGACAATTTATGTTTCCAATTCTGCAGAGGCAATTTCAACTACAATGTCTGACAAAATTTTGTTGTCCTTCATGCTTTAATTATACGCCATTTCGCTTTTTGAAAGCTCGCATCTGCACACAGGCTGGCAGTATGATGGCAAAAGATCGGCTTTGAACCTGCCAATCACATCTGGTCGAAAGTTCTCTTTTTATTTTAAGGCGTTGGTTCCATGTCTGACTGTCATGTTTTGCTACATTCTAATCAAACAATTCACACACTGTGCTTGAGCCTCCTGTGCGCAGGATAAGAAGGGAGAAATGAAAGTTCTCGTATATTATTGCTAGCATACTCTTGCGCCATTTGCTGTTATGTCATACACAGCCTTCTCTTTACCAACGCTACTGTCAAGTTTTCAGTCATCTATAATACATGTGCTTGTGTTTTTATTCTTTTGTTTTCTGGTTTATGTTCTGTATGGGAAACAAAAGTCCTCGTTTCTATTACTCGACTCCAAGCTGATGGGATCTCTGTATTTCTGATATTTTATTTTATTTTCATCCATTTAAATTGTATCCTGTATCCACTATTGCTCGTATTGATGATATACCATAATTCAAATCTGACATTGTTGACTTGAACAATAGAGGACTAATGTGGACAAGAAACGAGTGGCGAAGATCTTTTCTTGCGTGCAATGAGGGACAAAAAGAATACGGAATAACCAATGAAGGAGTAAGATTTGGTCGATTGATGTAAAGATCTGTTGATGCGGTTTTGGTTTCTCCACCAGCGAAGAGGCCTTGTTTATGGCTAATGAGAGAGACATTGATCTTTGACCAAACATTTTAGCTAAAAATTTTGGATACTATGGAAAGATTTGGTTATGAGGTTTTTGAAAAACAATATTTTTAAAGCTATTGATCCTTGTTGAAAGATTAAATATATTTTTTCCCAAAAGATCTAATCATTGTTGAAAGATGGAATCATAGATTGATAGGATTAAATTGTTAGCAAGGGAGACCTTGATCTTTGTTATCCAAATATCTTTTTTCCTTTTTGGGTCAAAGTTTGCTTTAAAATTGGTGGAAATCAAGACTCTTATAAATGCTTTGTTCATTGGTTAAAATCATTAGTCTTTTTTTTTTCTTTGAAGTTAATGCTTAAATCTTCTCATGGTTGTCTTTTTTGTATTATAGGGATTTTGTTTACACAACGAACATGGAATAAACAATCTTTAAATAATCTCAAAAGGTACAAACGAACAAGCGAAGGTACAAAAGCAAACGAAGGTACAAGCGAAGGTACAAACGAACAAAGGCGAAAAGATGCAAAGCAAAAGAGGAGGAGGATTCTTGTTTGAAAACACAATGTGTTTTTTAACACTTTGATTTTTTGATCAATACTACTTCACGAAAGGAGGGAAATGTTTTTTTGAAAACACAATGTGTTCTTTAACACTTTAAGTGTTTGATCAACACTTCACGAAATTGTTTTCCTTTTCGTTTTAGAACATTAGTTTTCAATTGGGGCTAAAACGAACAATTTCATTTTCATTGCAAAGGGCTTAAAACGAACCTTAGAACAAACTTACTAGATTTCGTTTTGGTTTAAAATTGAACAAGGCAAACTTCACACTTGATTTTGGTGCTTAAAATGAAGTCATCATTGCTTTGAGGCTAAAACGAACAAGTGCTTGATTGTGTTATTTTGTCTTTTGAGTGCGTATCCTCTCCCCTTGCGCTTCGTGCGATCTAGGGTGCAAGAGAAACTCTCAAAATACATTTTATTGCTTTAAAACAGTTCATTTTGGGCTTAAAAATTGAACATCTTGTGCGAGTGTGAGTAGGGGCATTTTCGCGTACATTCTCGTTCTTTGTGCCATCAAAGATCGATCGAGTTACGGATTGTGTCTTTGCTCGCTTTTGTTTATCTTAGAGGGCCTGCCTTGGGGAAAAAGTACTCACCCAAGCGACGACTCAACCGGTAACACTCTAAAGCCAAGAGTATTTCCAGCTGGGATATAAATGAGAGTTTTGGTTAAACGCCATAATCACACGGTTGGCTTCGACAAGATGGATCCGAAAGGGGACTCTTACCCACGTTGGAGTCAACTCCTCTGACGGAAAGTCCTTACTAGAACCTATGTATTTAGAAATTGCCCAAAATCAGCATGTATCTGTTTGTTGGTGCAAGAGCAGTGGATTCACGAGCAGCCCACAATTCTGGCTTTTATTAGAGATGGAAAGCATGCCATGGGAGTTTCATGGGTGTTGATGCTTGGTGCCCATTATAAGTGAGTGCCGTGGAGGGAGCCGGTGGGGTCAAGCATCTAACCATCCGCTAAAAGTAGGCGTAGCTGGACTTGTCCAAGTGGGGACTCAACAAACATTGTCTATCACATCCATAGGGCTTGTAATTATTTTTTGTTTGAAAACACAGTGGGTATTCGAAAACATTTTGCAAACAAACACTTAAACATGATCATACAAATTTCAAACCCCTTTTGATAGAGCAAATACCTTTTGACAAATTTAAGTGTTGTTGCCTTCCCTTGGGATTATGTCCTTAGAGGTTTCTCATCACTTGAATTTATATCGTCATTTGCTCTAACTAGGGTTAACCTAGGAAATCCCTTTGCCTCAATTTCTTGGAATTCCCACACAACACTTTGTGGGAAGAAAAGGAATTTTGACATAGGACATCTTTAGTTTGAAACATAATCAAGAAAGTGTATTTGGTAAAAAGAAGTCATTAAAAGCAAAGATAAGCAATTGAGCCCCACACATGTCTTTTCAATGATTTCTCACAAGATCAAGATACAAAAACCCAAGAAAAGGAAACTTAGCCCAAAACAACATCAACAAAGACTCAAAAGGTTATATGATTTTAGAGAAAAGTTGTTGGCTAATTTCTATAGACATGCTTCAAGAGACAACCCCAATTTATATTCATTTTACTACACACAAAATCCAAGATTGTTTCAAGGGATTGGATACCTTGCTTAGGGCATAACACGTTCTTCAATACCTTGGTCTTGTTAAGCAAAAGTCTAAACTAGGGTCATTCTAAGATCAAAACAAACATTCATCCATCAAAAACATCATGAACCATAAACATCTCACCAACATTTTGAGAAAATCTTGACACAACTATGCTAGGCTCCTTTGGTAGACATCAAAACTTTTCAAACATGAGACTTTGAATTCTTCAAACATCAAACATCAAACTTGTTCAACTCAATTGTGTGTGAATGAGTCCTTTTGCACATGCTTAGTTGAATTATCACTTTGTTCAAATTAATGGTGGATAGATGCATCCTTCTCCCATCACTAATTTGGATTATCTTTTGGTTAGCTTGTGAGTAGACACATCCTATTCTCACTTCTAGATCAAATTATCCTTTATGAGCATTAGTTATCTTTTTTAGATCATCATTCAAACATCTTGGGGATATCTCTTGCTCAAACATCAACATTCAAAAGATAGAATTCAAAGTCTAAACATCAAACAAACATCAATCAAAGCAAACCCAAAGTACCTAGCATCACATCAAGATTTTCAATACAAATTCAAAACTTCCATTCTCACCCATATATCATACACCTTTCATCTTCACATCTTTGATCTTTTACACATCCTAGTTTGCTCTTTTATGGTTCAAACAAGATCACAACACAAGAGGAACATGGAGTTAAATCAAGAAACATCAACCACAAGTGATCTAAGCCAAAACATTCCAGAAATCCAAAACACACCACTTCCGGACCTCACTATCACTACACACGATCCACAAAAAGAGGTCTTGGTGGAAGACATCACACCAACAGAACTAAGTGAGGAAGAAGTTCTTGAGATGCTCAAACAACCAAAACTACAAAAGTTTCTTCGCGCAATGGATAAAATAAATCCATCAATTCTCAACACTATTGAGGATGAGCTTCTTGTACCAAATGACCAAAACACCCTTCCACAATCAACCACTTCCATTACCACCATAGAACCTACTATCAATGAGGATGATACCCTCTTCAACACGCATCAAAACCCGCTTTACAACCCACTTGGATTTATCGATACATCTGAGGTTCCTTACCATACCACCACATCATTTTCTCTTGACACGCAAGTGTCTAGACCTTTGGTACAAGCAAGCTCGTCCGAAATAGAGAGACCTTATGGATTTGTCTCTTCATTTGCACAAGAAAATCTTCCACCATTCAAACCATTCACACCTCCCACCACGTCAACACCATATTTTGGTTTAGGGATCCCCCCTTTACCTAAATTTCCACCTTTCCCTAACATAAATCACCCCATCCAAATCAATTCATCCAACCAAGGGGGTACATCGCATCTTTCGAACACACCATCCACATCAAACCAACACATGATAGCTAATCAAAATACGGTCTCTCAAATACCCACTATTTCGCTCATCTCTACCATTCCTACCACTTCACCTAGTCCCACCATTCCTATCACTTCACCCATCCAAAATGCACTTATCACCACATTCACTCCAACCACTACATCCACTATACCTCAAACTTCCACTACCCCCATCATACCCCTTACATCGCAACCTCCCACCATCGCTCTAAGCACATCTCAAACTTCCAACACAATTCCGATCCCACCACCACCACCACTGCGACCAAGCCAAGTAAGCCATTACAGTGCTTCATTCAAAGCATACCAACAATTGCTCCAACAATATCAAACAATTCGGCAAGCGCCTATAGCCACGCACGCTTCTCAAGCTTCACAGCAAAATCAAGCTCAAACATCGCTGCAACAACAACAAGCACAACAAGCAGCACAAGCCCAGGCTTTGTTGCAACAACAGCTCGCTTGAGCTACACCAGGCTAACTCAGGAATTGCACAAATTTTACTGAAGCCGCTTCAAACTACTCAAACGCACAAACATCAAAAGGCTGCCTGTGCCTAAAAGGCTGCTCAAAATTTGCTCAAAGCTGCCTAATTTGCACAAAACGCCTAAGTTGCTCAAGCTGCTCAAGCTGCAAAAGATGCCCAAGATGCCCAAGCACGAGTGCAAGCACAAGCGCAGTACTTTGCACAACAACAAGCAGCCCAACAACGCGCATATCAGAAAGCGTTAGAGCAATACCAAGAGCAACAAGAAGCAGCCCAACAAGCCCTAGCTGACCAACAACAAGCATTGTTGGACCAACAACATCAAGCACAACAACAAGCTCTATTAGCGCAACAACAACAAGATCAACAACAAGCGTTGTTGAAGGCATACATGGCACAACAAGCAAACATTCCACCCATTCAAACACCCCCTCCACCCCCCCAGAACACCTTCATTCCACCTCCTGATCCACAATTGGATGTCACCGCACAAATAAAATTTCTGTCACAACAAGTGCTTGACCTTCAATCAGGCAAGACACCAAAACCACAAAAAAACCTATGCCCTTATCCATTTGATAGGAGCGTAGAAATGAAACCATTCCCAAAAGGGATTGAGATCCCTAAATTTGACAAATATCGCGGAACGGGTAACCCTGAAGATCACATCAGGGAATTTCAAGTACATTGCATGGAGGTGGCTCACGACGAAACGTACTTGATGAGATTATTCCCAAGAAGCTTGGCTGGAAGCGCTATTGATTGGTTTTCTCGACTTTCTGGAATCAAAAAATTCCAGGAAATCGTGGATGCCTTCATACATAATTATTCCTTCAACACTCCCATGGAGGTTAGCTTCCAGGAATTATCATCTCTCAAACAAGGGAAAAATGAATCATTCGGTGCTTTCTTACAACGATGGCGATCCAAAGCTAATCAAAGCAAGTGGTCCATGACTGAAGAACAACAAGTGGGAACTATCATTGCGAATCTTGATGGGCCCTTGGCCTTCCACCTCAAAATGCAAAACATCACCACGTACGACCAATTGATACCTAGGGCGCTCAATATCGAACAAGCCCTTGCCACGCAGGGAGAAACTTCATCATATCAAGAAGGCCGCTCATCATCCAATTATCATGACAAACCACGAACATGGGCAAAGAATCGTAATGTAACCAATGATGGTGTTGTTGACGCCAAAGTTGTCAGTAGTGCCCCACGGAAGAACAATCCACCATCCCAACAACAACAACACCAAAATACCAATCAAAGCAATCGACAAGTCAATACTGTGGTCCAACCATCCCATAACCAAAACACAAACAACATTGATAATCAGGGAGGACCACAGTGAAACAAGTTCTTCCCCAAACGAAAATACACACTCCTTGGGGAACCTGCTGAAGCAATCATGAAAAGATTGGTAGATGAAAAATTGATAACGGTCCCTACACATAATAATTATCAAGAACCATCGGTCAAGCCACCATGGTATAATGAGAATTATCTTTGTGACTTCCACAAACTCAAGGGACACACGACAAACAACTGCATGAGGCTCAAAAATCTAATTCAAGACCTCATAGATGACAAAATCATAGATGTGGAAGCACCATCAGGAAACAAAGATCTCAAGATTTACACGAATCCGATGCCGAATCATGGCAACAAAGGAAACAAAGATCAAGACAAAGGAAAAGGGGCTTATAAAAATGTCAACCACACATACGAGGGTGTTGTTGCTTGTTTAGACGAGTTTTGTGGAGTCATCACCATCAAAGGGGCCCAAGCCGATTGTGGAGTCACCACAAGAGGTGGAAAGGTTACCATTGCAGCACCATCCCAACCAAGCAGAAATTCCACATCGAATCCAAGGTCTAACCCTAGTGGCTATAATGTCTTGGATCAATTGAAAAGAACCCCTGCACATATCTCCATCATGGAGTTACTCAAAATCTCATCTGCACACAAAAAGATTCTAGAAGAAGCTTTGGCGTCATCTACTATCCCCGCAGATCTAGATACGGAACAATTCCAAGCTATGGTCGCAAGTATCACCACACCTAACATTCTTACATTTTCTGAACAAGACTTCCCCACACAACCATCTCACAACCGTGCACTTCATCTGGAGGTGTACGTAAATAAAAAGAAAGTCAAGAGAGTCTTGGTGGATGGAGGTGCAGGCTTAAATATTTGCTCCTTAAAGCTTCTAAAGAATTTGAACATTTCAGAGGATTCAATTGATAAAGGAAAAGGCATCACAATAAGAGCATACGATGACCAGGAAAGGGTATCCCAAGGCACCATTCAGCTTCCTGTCCAGGTTGGACCCGCCATCATGCAAACCAACTGTCAGGTCTTGGACCTCGATTTACCATACAACATTCTCCTAGGGCGACCATGTATACATGCAATGCAAGCTGTAGCTTCAACCTTTCATCAATGTGTGAAATTCACACATGAAGGTCAAGAGGTTACTATCCATGGAGATCCTGAGCCATTTGCCTACTGCAAAAATCTAGAGGCAAAATACTACAAGATCCCGCAAGTACCCAAGAGCGATGAAGGCCCATCAACACCTTACGTGGATCCCGCCACTCTCACTTCTGTGACAGAGACACCCTCCACCCCCGCCATCCCCGCCTTTTCTGATATCAAAGTTATAATACAAGATGATGGTTGTGGAAACTATTCAATGCCTAAGAATGCTTTTGTAGTAGGAGAGCTACCACAATCTCCTAGATCAAGAGGACGACCACAATCACAAGAAGCTTCAACATCTCAAGGCTCCTATGAGCGAAACCCTACCTTCACAAGTGCAGGAGATCTTGGTCAGGAAACATTAGAGGGGGACCTATCTCATCTCCTTTATCGAGATGATATACCCGCAGTTGAATTGCCTATGGATGAACGAAACAAAGGTATGAAGCTGATGCTCTTGATGGGCTATAACCGGAACCAAGGGTTAGGCCAAGATAATAACGGGCGTGTAATACCCATTATACCTGAGAAGAAAATAAAAAATCTTGGCATTGGTCATCCTACTCCTAAGGTAACTGTACTTGGTCGAGGTGCCCAGGATAGACGGAACCGAACGCCTCCTCAAGAATCTGTAGCTACTCCAAAATCCTCCATGACTTTAGGAATGCCCACTGATTTAACTGAGTCACCAGAAATAGGATTACCTTTGTTGTTTGAGGATACTAATGTCCTTATGATTAGCACCTTGTCTTATGAGTCTGAAAACCAAAGCAATGAAATCCGATTAGTCTATCCCCAACTGATTGATTACGCCCAACGAGGACCACCAATTCTTGACATGTTTGAAAACGATAAGGCGCTCTCGGAATTCATGGGACTTAGGGATGACATTCCATGTGGGGATCATAAGGCAGGTTTTATCATAGAGCTGGATACACATGCATACTATGGAGAAACGATTGAATCCCTCAGTCGCAAAAATAAAAAATTGAGAATAATCTCCAAGTCCTTGAGTGAAAACCACCTTGTGGCACTCTCCGACTCTAAAAAAGTAAAAAGAAAGGACGCATCCAATGGTGAAAACCTCTCTGAGGCGCCTGAGGATGGGGGATTCAATCTTCCTCTTACAGCTATACACCAAGAAAAGTCAGCTATGCTAGCAGAAAAGTGCAACCCCATCAATCTGGGAACGCAAGAAACTCCTCATATTACATTCTACGCTGAGTCATTATTATGCAAAGAACAAGAGGAGTTGGCTACCTTCTTAAAGGAAAGGAAGATAAATTTTGCGTGGACCTAT
Organism: Sequoia sempervirens; assembly: GCA_007258455.2. NCBI lineage: Eukaryota > Viridiplantae > Streptophyta > Pinopsida > Cupressales > Cupressaceae > Sequoia > Sequoia sempervirens. The sequence goes on from VDFB02356969.1 coordinate 28,328, forward strand.
GCTGATATGCCAGGATTGGATCCAGAGGTAGTGGTTCATCACTTGGCGGTCTATCCTAAAGCTAAACCTGTGAGACAGAAGCTTCGCAAAATGCATCCTCAAATTGCTTTGTTAGTCAAAATGGAGCTCAAAAAGCTATTAGATGTGGGATTCATTCGACCAATTGATTATCCAGAATGGGTATCGAACTTGGTACCCGTATCAAAGCCTGATGGAGCCATAAGAATCTGTACGGATTTCAGATATTTGAACAAAGCATGTCCCAAGGATGATTTCCCACTCCCCAACATCGACATGATTGTAGACATGACCGCAGGGCATGAGATGCTATCACTTATGGATGGATTTTCAGGATACAACCAGATTATGATAGCAAAAGAAGATCAACACAAGACGGCTTTCACTTGCCCATGGGGAACATACTGCTGGAACGTAATGCCATTAGGCTTAAAGAACGCCGGGGCCACATACCAAAGGGCCATGACACTAATATTCCATGACATGATCCACAAAATAGTTGAGGACTATGTTGATGACATCCTGGGAAAATCCAAAAAGAGGGAGGATCATATATCGGTCTTGAGTGCTATCTTTGACAGACTAGAAGAATACAAGGTTCGTTTGAATCCCAAGAAGTGTGTCTTTGGCGTACAATCAGGAAAGTTGTTGGGTTACATAGTGTCAATGAGAGGCATTGAGATTGATCCGACAAAGGTGAAAGCAATACTTGAAATGGAAGCTCCTAGGACATTGAAACAACTGAGAGGTCTCCAAGGCAGGCTTCAGTCAATTCGTAGATTCATAGCACAATTAGCAGACAAACAAATCCCTTACTCTCACTTACTCCACAAGGGGGTAACATACAAATGGGATGAAAAATGTGAACAAGCCTTCAACAAAATCAAGGAATATCTGTTAACACCTCCAGTACTAAGGCCTCCAATTCAGAAAAAACCATTGATCCTTTATATCTCAGCAACTGCAGCAGCCCTTGGTGCTCTCCTAGCACAACATGATGAAAATGGAATAGAAAGAGCCATCTACTACATCAGTCGTACAATGGTGGGCCATGAGTTAAACTATACATTCATTGAAAAAGCTTGCCTAGCAGTGGTGTTTGCATCCCAAAAATTCAGACACTACATGTTGGCACACAAGATCAAACTCATAGCTAAAATTGATCCCTTAAAGTATCTTCTTTCAAAGGCAATGCTTACAGGAAGAATGGCTAAGTGGGTAATGATATTATCAGAATATGACATTGCGTATGTGGAGTGCAAGGCAATCAAGGGACAGGTCATTGCAGACCAACTGGCAGATGCACCTATCTATGCGGAGAGCCCACTTGTTTCAGAATTTCCAGATGAATCCATTTTCAACATTGACATAGCTACTCATTGGAAACTATACTTTGATGGATCCTACACACAACATGGGTCAGGAGCTGGTATCTTCTTCATCACTCCACAAGGGGATTGTATACCAAGATCATACAAACTAGCATTCCCTTGTACCAACAACATTGCAGAATATGAGGCTTTAACTATAGGTCTCGGGATAGCAGTACAGTGGAACATTATGGCATTGAAGGTATATGGAGATTCACAGCTTATCATAAATCAAGTGAACAATGAGTACCAAACAAAGGATGATAAGCTAACTCCATACAAAAGGCTGGTGGAAAATCTCAAGGAATATTTTGTTGACATCACATTTGAGCAAGTACCAAGAACCAACAACAGAGCAGCAGACGCAATGGCAACTATTGGATCACTCTTAGAGATCCCTCAAAATGTTCCGAAATATGACTTCTTGGTAGAGCAGCTTCTCGTACCAGCATTCAAGGTACCAGAGTCAGAATTTGTGGGCGAAATCGTTGGTCCAAATGATCAGTGGTACCAAGACATTTACACATACCTTAGGATAGGTATCATTCCTGCCGATTTGCGTTTAAGCCTTAGACGAACCTTTATCAAGAAAGCATCTCGTTTTGTCATTTTAGGAGAAACCCTTTATCGCAGAAGCATAGAAGGAACCTTACTAAGATGTCTTAACCCTGAGGAGGCTTCGGCTGCCCTAACTGAGGTGCACAACGACATCTGTGGTTCTCATTCGAGTGGCATGACCCTGTCTAAGAAATTGTTGAGGAGTGGGTATTACTGGCCTACCATGGATAGAGAGGCACATGAATACGTCAAGAAGTGTCTACAGTGTCAACAACACGGGGACCTCATCCATGCTCCAGCTCAAGAGCTTCATCCAATCATCACACCATGGACCTTTTCACAGTGGGGACTCGATCTCATTGGAAAAATCACACCCACCTCATCCAACGGCCACAAATTCATTATAACTGCAACTGAGTACTTCACCAAGTGGGTTGAAGCCATACCTATGACCTACATAACAGGAAAGCAGATCTCAAAGTTCATCCTGAATTATCTCATATGCAGCTATGGTGTTCCACAAGCCATCATCTCAGATAATGGGACACCATTCAAAAATCAGGAAGTCCGTGACCTATGTGATAAATTCAAAGAGTAACCTTCGCTTTTTCCCACTATACTATCCCCAAGGCAATGGCCAGCGAGAAGCTACAAATAAAACCATCCTCAAAATCCTTAAGAAAACAGTCAATGACGCAGGTCGTGACTGGCATTTACAGCTTAATCCTGCCCTTTGGGCTTATCGAACCAGCATCCGCACACCCACTGGTGCCACACCATTTTCCTTGGTCTACGGATCAGAGGCCATCTTGCCCATTGAGATCGAGTTACCATCCCTCAGAGTATCATTGCAAAATCTCATCACGGACGAGGAGTATCGAGTTTCAAGACTGAACGAGCTGGAACTGTTGGATGAGCGACGTTTGGACGCTTTAAACCATCTACAAGTGTATCAGAATAGACTGAAAAGGAGCTACAACAAGAAAATCAGAAGCAGAACTTTCCAAGTTGGAGAATTAGTCTTAAAAGAAAATCAGAAGAATGTCCCAAATCCCAGCAGCAAAGGAAAGTTTGAACACAATTGGTTAGGGCCTTTCATTGTCACAGCAAGCTACAAATCAGGGGCATATCAGCTATCAACTTTTTAGAAGAGAGAACCTCTACTTGAGGCCATGAATAGCTCCATCTCAAAAGGATTTTATGCCTAATTCTTTTCAAGATTATAAGAACCAAAAATCCAAAAATCAGAAAAAGTCACGAAAAAATGGTTACCTCAAGCGAAAACACGGCCAGCGAAGTCTTGGTAACAACAAAAAAAGCAAAAAAGCAAAAAATCCAAAAAAATCGGAAAAAGGATAAAAAAATAGTAAAGAGAAAAATCGTCCTCTAGTGAAAACCACTTTGGTGGCACTTTGGGAAAGTACCTTGGTGAAAACCTGGCAAACAGGCGCCTTGTGTAAATAAGCACTTTCCATCCACCAGGATCTTTATGGCTCGATCTACATTATCCCTCCATTTCGCTTCCATCGTCCATCACATCCATATCTCCATCCATCACTCATCCGCTCACATCCGCACCATGGCTTGGTCCTGTGCTCGTATCATGATCCCTCCTAGTACTACTCGGCCCATTCTCAAGGTCAGTTTGTCCTGCCTTTATCGGAGTAGTCTATCGCCTCACGCTGGGGGCACATTCTCATCGGATCGGATTCGTGTATGATCTTAAAATCCTCAAATCAGAAAATCCAAAAACATGAGAGAAAATCAGAAAATCAAAAACATCGGAAAATCCAAAATCCAAAACATTCAAAACATTTCAAAATCCAAAACAAATTAGATGTATTAGAACTAAATTAGATCTCTGAGCTTGAGCGTAGGCAAGGTTGATCTTTGATCATCCCCAGACATTTAGGTCAGTCCTATAGGAGTTAGTCATAATAAGTGACATTTCATCATGTATATCATCATCTGTAAACCGGTCAAGTCGTCAGTCGAACTACGTGGTCTCTGCGTGTATAACGTAGGCAAGGCTAATCTATCGATAAGCCCCCGAGGCCCCTAGGATAGGTCTTTAGGTTAGTCTCTCGGTCAAAATCTTAGAAAATCCCAAAAACATTTGAAAATTTGAAAATCAAAACATTTGTAAAACCTCGAAAAATTACCAAAAACAGCCTCAAAACATTGCAAAAATTCCAAAAACATC
>VDFB02356970.1:0-22003 GCA_007258455.2 Sequoia sempervirens
TGAGAACTCTAAGTACTTTAGCACTCATAATACTTCAATATTTTGCTGTTCTTAGTCATAGGCTATAGCTGCACTTCAAATATGAGGGAAATCATACAATTTGCAGCAAGATGGAGAAGGCCAATGGAGGTCATTCAATGGAGGCTTGAAAACTAGGTAATAGCGTTTCAATATTTTTATGTTTCTTGATTTCCATTGTGCTCTATTGTTGATTGGGGTTTGATTTATTATGCTATTTGCACTTAACATGAAAATTTCTCCCTATTTACATTTTGTGAACCTGACATGAACTTGTTGGTTGAATGATTTTGTTTGATGAAAGTTTTGCAAAATCCTTTGAGTTTTTGTTAGCTGCAAGGTTTTGTTTTGATGAAAGTTTTTTTTGAAATCATAAAAATATAAGAAACATTGCACTCATCACCTGTATTATTTAGAAAGTTCAATATTTTTTGAGTAATAAAGCCCGATCATACAACTCACTCAATTAAGTATGGAAAATATGGAACCATGTATGCACCTAAAATCATAATATTTTTGCTTGTATGGAAAATTCAATATTTTAGAAAATAAAGCTTAAAGCATAAAATATTTGTATTGTATAAGCAAACCCATGAGTGTACCAAAATATAGACAAAATATATAGCATGATATGATTTATGTATGCAATACTTACAGTAGTGCCTACTATGACAAAATATATAGTGCACTATGATTTATGTATACAAGATTTGCTACAGGCGACTCTATCTTGATTGACAATCTTTGTATATATACAAAAATAGAGTCATACAATAAAAGGGTATGATAAGAAGAAGATAGATCAATCGATCTATCTCGATTTATGACCAACATCAATGATTGCAATGGTAATGGTGCCATTGGGTATACGAGAAGAAGATAGATCAATTGATCTCATCAAACTAGTTACAATATAGAGGGTCCACCCCTACTATGACAATCGCTTGATCATTGCCTAGATCAGGGTGACCCCTGATTGGATCATAATGGTCTCATTAATTGCTTAATGGTCATATTTTAGTTAGGCGAGTCTTTCATTTGAAAGAATTCAATGTAATGATTTCTATGGTCTTTGCCCCAAACACCAAGTAGCCTAGGACCCCAAAACACCTGTACACCAGAGTGCAGAGAAACAAAGCAATAGCCAAAATTTTGCCAAATCTACATGTTTCTTATCAGTGATGATCTCAAGAAGCAGAAATCACAATCATCCAAGTGAAAATTATAGTTTTTTTTGGTTCCAACCAACAAACAAGGAAGAAGCTACTTAAATAAATTGTTAGAAGTCACTACCATATCACAACCCTTACCAATAGATGAGTATTACTGAAAAAGAAAAGGTGAAATGTACGATCAAGTTGCTATTTTTGAATTCCCAATTCAACATTAAAAAAAAGGTTCAATCTATAGAATAAGTTGCTAATCACAACTATCAAATGGTTGTTTTGGTTTCCTATTATAAGAGGCATCACAAAAGGGAAATCTAAAGATTGTTGTCCATAGAAGAGATTAGACACACCGATTGGAGGGAGGATATAGATCTGAAAATGTAATTGTATGAAGAATATAGGGTCATAGTCTTCTACAACCATTTCAAGGAATTAACAAAAGATATAAGCGCCAATAGTGAAGGGGCGGGCCTAGATCTGAATCTCTAATCTCAAATGTTTGCAACATCAAGCATTTGTTTACAATAGTCAACATACAACTTTATCTTCTTCCCATTAATGCCATACATATTAGGGCTTGCCTCGACCGACAATTGCTTGAACACACAAAGTGCATTCATTAATTTGGTGCTAAAAGTTGCTTGAACAAATGACGTGCATTCATTCATTCTATTGGTTGAACATATGGCGTGCATTCATTTAGATCTAATCCTAACCATATTTAGCTTTAGTCTTATGTGTTAGCATCATAACAAAGATTTCGTTTGCCTATTTGTTTGCAAGGTATTTAAAGGGTTTGAGAAAGAAAGGAAAAATCAAAATTGAGATGGGAAAATAGAAATTTAGATTAGCTTTTAATTTAATTAGTTTTAGATTAGCTTTTAATTTAGTTTAGATCTAGATTAGCTTTGAATTAGATTAAAAGCTTTTAATTTTGATTAGTTTTAGATTAGGTTTTTATTAGATTAGATTTAGATTATCTTTTAATTTTATTAGATTTCATTTTAATTTCATTTAGATTTTCAATTAAATCTTAATTAGAGTTAAATTTTCAAATAGATTTTAAATAATTTAGATCATTAGATTTAGATATTGAGTCCATTTTAATTTAATTTACATTTTCATTTAGATTGCAATTAGATTTATATTTTTAATTAGATTTCAAATTTTAGTTAGATTTTAATTGAACCTATATTTTGATTTTAATTAGATTTTTAATCAGACTTTAATTAGCTTTAGATTTTTTTTAGATTTTACATTAATTAAATTTTTGGATTTAGATTTTAGATTAATCAGATTCCAAATCAGCAACATGACAGTCCTCCTTCCCAAATACTACTTGCCCTCAAGCAGTCCACATCTACCAATCCATCTAACTACCACAACACTTGAAGCTAGAAAGGAAAACCAACCGAACCTGTTCTCCAACCACCTAGATCCCAAATGATCTTGAGAAGAAATCCAACCAACATCCTTTGAATAAAGTTGAATCCTCTAACACTGTGAAGTCTTATCAATCTGTGAGGCCAACTATCTAACAAGAAAACTCCTAGATCCCAGACCTATATATTTTCCCCACCATGCCAACTCCAAGTATTGTAATGATAATCTTCATGTATTTGAACTCTCCAAAAAAAAATCCACTTGGATCACATGAATAAATTGGAAGTACACCCATCTCAACACCAATGGACTTCTACTGTGCCACTCTGATACCCCCTAGAGTCCAAGTCTCAAACTCTTATTGCTGGAAACACCCAACTAGAGAACTCAAAGTGAGAGACTTGTCAAACTTGGACTCATCATTTGAAATCTAAAACATGTTACACCAGAGTGAATCCAAACATCCCTTATTCAACTCATCTCTCTTTTTCATCAACATCAAATCCTATACATGTGGGATGAAAGAGAACTAATGAGCACTCCCTATGATGAAATAAAGATAAAAGTACCTTGACTCCACTAATGGAAAAATCAAATAGTCAAGTGCACTCCATCCAATACTGCCATCCTCAAAAGAAGACTCACAACTCATGTCAAGATGAGTTGAGTTAACCACAACCTCATTGTTACCCTCTACAGCACACCAAAAAAACCTCTACCAACAAGCAATTGCAAGAGTCTTGACTCACTTCTAGGAGTGAGAATATTATCATTATGAATACCATCTACTACCTAGAGAGAGATTGGATCATCATCCAAGCCCAATGTGCAAGACCTAGATGAAACCATCTTCTTTTGATAAAACTATCCCATGTCAGCCTCTAGAGTATTGAAGTAGAACTTGGTGCTCAAATCTCTAATGACACCCAAACCTACAACCAATACTGATGTGTCTACATCATCAACAGTCCAATCCACACTAAGTGGTCTCTTGCAGATGTGAAAGATTTCAACCCTAGGTACATAGAAACATATACCAATATCTATCAAGCTACTGGCATAAATCAAAACAACACCTTGAAGTTTGTGAATCAAGTCCATGATGGAGTAAAAAGTATCTCTACTGTCAAGGGATGATAAAAGCTCATCATCAATCTTTCCCTTAATACCAAAGTGACAATCCCAACTCTCACTATCCATCTCAACTACTACTATCCTCAAAGTAGTACTACCATCAACTAATGAAGTATGAGATAGAACCCATGGTAAAGTTGAAATGCAACTATCCTCACACCTAACTCAAAACCATAGACTAAAATAAACCAGAAACTCAAGCACACATCTATCACTAATTGATTCCTCTTGCCTAATCATTAGAAGATTCATTACATCTATATCCTGAGTGTGAATACTAGGAGATGCCATGTTGCTCTCCTCATCTTATGCCCTGACTACCATAGATGGACGAGTATCTACTATACATAATGAATCTCAAGCCAAAATAAACTCTGAGTAGAGCTCATCAACATGAATCTATGATTCTTGATGAGCTATTTGAGTGTTCCTCAAGGAATCACTAGTGACCTGAAGCTTGTGAGAGAGTTGATCAGCTTCCTCTTCTTTCCTCATCAAAGCATCTGAATAGATCTCAACAAGGTTGAGAAGGTGGTCATGATATGAAAGGAGGTGTAATTAATTTATCTTCATTGTTCCCATACCTTCTTTGACTGCTTGTAAGCAATCATGAGAAGACTTTTTTCATCTCCTTTTTGTCTTCTCTCCAACTAAACTACCCAAAGGTGATTTTCAATTAGCTTGTGTATTCTATCATGATGAGATAAGTTTTCCATGATCTCATCCTCATTCACCTTCAACTGGTTCCTCCAACTTTGAGGACTAAGGGGGGAATGATTATCTTCAATTTCACCTAAAGAAGCTTCTAATTGTGCTTGAAACTCCTTTTCCACAGAGTCCTATATGCACACATTTTGATTGGAATTAGGGCAATGCTAATTCCATTTGTGAAATCATCCTCAATGCCTTGATGGGGTGTCCAAACACAACAAGGCACAAACTGCTCTATCTACTCATCATCCAAATCACCTGCTCCATTGGATGATGTCATGCTATCCTCCTGAAGAGAAGATGGAACTTGTAATCCAAATGAGAGTAACTCTTCTGTAGTAGGTTTTTCTTTGAAATTATTAATATTCCACTCATCCACTCTTCTTGTAAGATCATATGCTGTAGATGAAACATGCTGTTCTATTCTCCAAATGATTAACAATTTTGATTGTAGCTGCTTGCAAAAATCAACGTCCTCATCAAGGATCATGGAAAAGATAGTGAACATACTTTTCATAACACTATCTAGATGTCTTTTCCTAATTCCTGATATGAAATTGTCAAATAACTGGAGGATAATACCATCATGATAAAACATGATAATGCATGACCATAGCTTTTCCATTGTTTCTAGAATATTAACCCTCTTATTAAAAGTAGGGCTCTTGAAATCATGTATCTCTGAAATATTTCAATCATCAACTGCATAACTTGTCTCATTTTGAAATTATTAAAATGAAATTCAAGAGCTTTAATCATCATAATTTCACTTAGACAATGGGCCACAACAAGTCTTACATCCTTATCTTTGTGCCTCAATAACCTGTCTTCCTCCAAAGATATCAATATTAGAATCATACCTATTCAAATTATCTGAGAAGGTGGCTGGTCCACCAATTGCAAGTAATTGACTACCTCCTCCAATGAACTGAGAAGATAATATTTTGTTAGAGACAAGTGACCAAGTTTGTCTCCTGCCATAAAATTTTTCTCTCCAAACTCAACGTCACTCATTGAGTCCATGCTGATAAAAAAATTCCCTCACAGGATGGCAAGATCTTAGCTCTAATACCACTATAATGTCCTTAGAAAAATATTACCAACTATTAGAAGATATTCAAGTTTGGATCTCAATTTAATCCTTTTAACTAAGTACTTCTAACAGAGATAACAAATATTTACTTTTTTTCTCAAACATATTTAAGATATTCTTCTCACTTAGTGTGTGTTGACAATCTCTTTATTTTCATTTTTATCAATGGAGGAGAGAATTTTTGACAATATTTTTTGTCTTTGTTATGAACTCATTAATAGTTGCACCAATGCTCTACATATATATTTCTAAAAGTAGGTAAACACAAAACAATGACAAAACCTCTAGCCTATTTTGTGCTATGTCAAAAGTTAAAAAACCTTTTTCATATCCACAAAAATTCAAAAATCATTGTGATAGGTCATAGTCTAGGGGGAGCCTTGGCTGTATTTTTTTAGCAATGCTATTATGAATGACGAGGATAAGTTGTTGGAAAAACTATTGGCAATTTATACATTTGGACAACCTAGAGTTGGTAATTAAGTATTTGGAGATTTCATGAATAAGAAACTAAATCAATCCACACCTAGATACTTTAGAGTTGTATATTCCAATGACCTTATTCCAAGATTACCTTTTGATGATGAATTATTCATGTACAAGCACTTTGGAGTATGTCTTTTTAACAACTACTTTTATTGGACCAAAAGGTAATGATTACTATATAAGATTGTGAAATTCATAATTATTTTTAAGGTTAGTGATATCCATTAAATTATATTAAGAATATCTCCATGGATTTAATATATATATATATATATAAATTGTTGTGACAGAATCTTGCGGAAGCCCCCAACAAAGATCTCTCACTACAATTCTTCATACCCATAAGGATAACTGCCATATGGGAAGTGTTATAGAGCTTAATACTACATTAAATAAAGGGAGAGGACTTCAAAGAAACCAAAGTTTCTCTTATCGATAGAATATTTGGAATTTTGGTTCTAGGCATTTCATCACATAGCCCGATAAATTACATTAATGTAATAAGATTTGGTCCTCCTATTTTGAATCTAACTTTGAGTAATGTAAAAGGATAACATATCTCTTTCAAAGGAAAAAAGTATTACTAATGTTAATCAATGAATACAAATATTTCTTCATATTGAAATAAGCACAATCACTATGAGGTTATTTTTTAGATGGGTTTGTAATTATTTATGAAATAATAGTTATAGAGTTAGCGAATCCAAATAGTCTTATACATTATAGGAAAAAAATTGTTACAAATCTATCCATGAATTCAAATATTTCTTAATGGAAATAATTTAAATAAATATTTTTTTAAGCTATCAAATGTTTTTTATTTTTATTTTTATTTAATAATGAGTGATTAATTTAAATGAATTTTTATTGATAGTTTGTTGCAACCAATTAGGAGAAAGAGTTAGAATTTTTTTTTTGATAGAAAAAGTTAGAATATTATTGTTATTTTTCCATTTATTTATGTCCAAGACCTTTGACTTTTAATTTAATGAATGAATGCATTAAGCACAATTTGTGGATTTTTTAATTCTTTCTATTTGATGGATTGTGTTTTTTATAACTTGAATAGTTTTATTGTGAGAACCCATATTTTAGATCCCATATTATTCTTAGAATATTTGATTATTTAAAAGGCATATTCATACCTATACATCTATAAGGAAACTTGTTTGGTGTCACTCTAATTCATTGTAGGAACCATTTCTTCTTTTTACATGAAAAAATGGTAATTGAATACTTCATCCATAAATAAATAAAAATATGTTATCTAGAGAATCAATTACAAATATTTTGGGGCATCTAAGTGTAGAGGATAAAAATGTATACTGTTACATTTTTTCCTATTTATTTTACACCATTTTATATGTGTATCACTAATGTATGGTCCTAACACCTAATTGGTCACTTTTGGTGTTCTAGTTGACCCTAAACATAAAATACAACACTATATTATATCATATCATATAGTTAAAATATTCTTGATCTATTTACATTATCATTTCCCTATCTTAGACAAGACTAATGTGTGTAATTATTTCCCTCAGACTAGATCAAAATTGTAAATTTTTTCCTCCATTTTGAAATTTAAATTTGACCATTTCCCACTTGTTGAATCTTCTAGTATATGTTGAATTGTCTAGTATAGCATAGTTTCTCATCAACTAACATGTAAAATGTTTGAATTGTGCTTTTAGGGGTTGTAAGGTTAGGTGAAATTTACCTTGCAAACCTATGTCATTTTTATGTCTCTATATTTCTTGGAAAGTGTCCAAGTGGACATGTGAGAAATTTATTTAATATTGGCATATTGTAATTATATTTTCAAGAGGAAATTTAATGTTAGTGGAGGTTACACATCACTAGAGGAAAAATTATACTTCCTAGGCATCCACATTGGGATTGTAAAGGGTCTTGAGTGGGGCACCAAAGTTTGGAGGGAAAAAATTGTCCATTGGTTATCTATTTGGAAGTTGAACAATCACCAAAGCATCTCGAATCCTAGAAGATGAAGAGGCTATAGATTAGGCACCCATGTTGAAGCTTAGTGTGCATTAATTAATTTATTTTCATGAATCTTGGTTTTACAAGTAAGGCCATGAGTTTTTCAAGTGGTTTTGGCACCTCTTGTTTGAGTTTACCATTGTGGTTTTGCATCCCAAACATTCTATAAATTAGAGCCTTGAGATGGTAGTTTTTATCTTATGTTATTAGTGAAACAACAAAAAAATGGGATATATGATTTCGTATGATTTAGGACATAGAGCACACCCACTTTCCAATTATTTCATTGAAGGATGACCCTAGAGATCTCAATCAAACGATGATAATAGGAGGAAAGAGATTTGCAAAGGGACTATCCTAGGGACTGATTATAAAATGATGAGGGGTTCACCACCAATTTATGACTTGGAAAGAAAAATGTAATGTAGGATGTAATGCTTAATCCTAATATGATGCAATGCTTCACTAAATGATCTAAAAAAGTATGTAAAAAAGAAGAAGAAAGCTGCAAGATGGAATGTCTGCTAGAAAATTTGAATTTAATGTTGAATGGGACTCATACACCAGGCTGGAAGAATTAGTTCTAGATTTGGGTTCCTGTGCAAAAATAGGAATATAGAAAATGGGTATCCAAATCTATAAAAACTTGAATTTTGACCTAAACTAGGACTCATACTCTAGGACCGGAATATGAGTCTAGTTAGGGTTTTTTGGAGCTTCAAATTCTAAATTTAGTCTTTAATGTTTTCTCTTTCTATTCCTCTTTGTTTTCGGATTTGAAACTCTGATTTCAGAGCTGTAGGTGACTTTTTTGTGAGGATGACAACTTTGCAAATGAGAGGACAACTCCAACAACTTTCTCTAAGCTTGTAACCTAATAATCAATGATCCTTCATGCTCCAAGACACCTAGATCTGCAATCACACATGTAAAGAGGAGAAAAACTTGTTGATTGTTAGTGAATGAGGGTTTTCCTTGATCAAAAACCTTTTAGGTAATTAAACCGAATGATGAAACAATAAAACAAGGACATGTGAAACATGAAACATGAAAAATGATACCTTGAATGATGTATTGTAGATGATGTCTTGTAAATCTCCAGCTCAACATGAAATGGCCATGAAGGATGCAAATCTTGATCCTGACAATAGGTGTAGAACAATGCTTGATCTTGGATCTTCAATGCTACATCACAACACTAGCTCAACAACATAGTTGATTCTTGATATCTTGAAATGATGATGGATCTTGAATTTCTGCAATAATTGATGAAGAATTCTGCCCTTGAATGCTTAAGAAGTGATCTTGAATGCTCTCTTGATGATCTTGTAAAGTCTTGGAATGCTTAACTCTTGAATGGTTGACTTGATATTATGAATACATAATGAAATAATGATTCGAGACCTTTTTTATATAGGAAATTCATCTAATATCTTATTAATTGAATCCCATAGGCTGACATTCATGAAATTTGAACTTTAAACCCAATTTTCCTACTCAAAACCTTAAAAATAGGCCAAATGGGACTCATATGCCCAAGGTGGCGTATGGGTCCCACAGGGTCTATTTTGATTGTGTAAGTGTTAGGGAGTGTGTCAATTAAGTTTATTTGTTGATCTTGTCAAGTTTTTGATTGAAATATGCCTTGGGATGCATAATATAGGGTCTTAGGGGCCTATTAGTGATGATATTAAAGTCATAAATGCAAGAGGTCCCAAAACTCAATGTGAAAGTGTAAATAAATATACTTTACAACACTAAATTAAGGCAAAATTGGGTCTATTCAGCTAAAAAGGGCCCCAAATCCAATGTGAAAGTGTCTAACACATTACAGGACTAGATTGGGTCCACTTAGGTCCAAGGGCCTTAAATTTAATGTGAAGGTGTAAATAAATACACTTTACAACATTAAATCAAGGAAAGGTTAGGTTTATTTAGCTTAAAAAGGGCCCAAGATCTAATGTGGATGTGTAAAACACATCACAATACTAGATCAAGGTGACATCAAGTCCAATTTATCATTAATTATTCCTAGATTAAGTGTGAAAATGTACTTGATGAAATTTTTTGACACTACATTTAGACCCCACTTTAGTGAGAGGAGGAACTTGCTTCAAACTCACACTAAAGTAGACATTCAAGAGGGATCCAATTGTACCAATGTAGATGGTCTAGGATAACAAAGATCGAGGAGGTGGTCAAGCCCCCAGGATCCAAGATCCTATGTCAAGCCAACATAAAAGGACATGCACAAAGGTTTACAATATGCAACAAAACAAGATACACAAACACGCATTATCAGTGAATAAAAGAAAAAAAAGAACAAGAAAAATAAAAAGAGGTGGATCAAGCCTCAACTATTTTTCCAGCACAATTTGGATCAGATCTAACCTGTTTGTTCAAAAATGCATGCTCACTTTGAGGAAATAGAACTCTTGGTTATCCACTGGGTGAGTAATCCAAGAAGGTGAGACACATATGACCGATATGTGCTCACACATACACACGAGTGGCTAAGGGAAATTCATACCTTGGATTGGCTTCCCATCAAACCATACAAAAGTTATACCTCCTGATAACTTTGATAAGGCACCACACAAAAATGAACTTCAAGCTGCATGAGGCAAGCAAAAATTCATATGCTTGGAGCTCATGACCAATGGAATTTGAGCTTCATGAGGCAATCAAAACTTCATATGCTTGGAGCTCATGACCAATTCAATTTAAGCTTCATGAGGCAAGAAAAACTTCATATTCTTGGAACTCATGAAAAAACAAGATGGTTCTATAGGCATGCATCAACTTGAGATGCTTGATGAACATCACATTAATGCTCTTGAAAATCTCCAAGCTTATGCTAGGCAATTGCAATGTAGTTATAGCGATCATGTCATCCCTCTTGTATTCAACAAAGGTGATTTGGTGTTATTCGAAAATCAATGTAATGATAATGCTGACTCGACTAGAAAAGGAAAGTTCAATACTAATTAGTTAGGACCTTATATAATTAATGAAAGTTATGGGTCTAGTGCATACATGTTAACAAAAATGTATGACACACCTCTCAAAGAACCTATTAATGCCACACATTTGTGAGCTTGTATTATGTCTAATCTTCTTGAATAGTGTGAATTATAAAGTAGTGGTGTTAGAGTTAGTGGATAACATTCTATGTACTCTCGCATTGCTTCGTTCTTGACAAATAATTATTTGTGTGTCTTGAATACTAAAGTGATTTTTTAATTCATTTTTAAATGATTACTTTAGGTTTCATGCTATTCAAGTTCATCTTGTATGTTGTGTTAGATTAGATCCTTATATGTAGTTAATGTTCTTTAATTAGATCATAGGTGCATTTAATTTAGCATAGCATACTTAATAAAAAAATTTCATCTAAGAGAAACTACAATAAGTTTTAATTAGATCACAAAAAACATGTTAAATCATGGAGATATTCATTAAATAGTCTAACAAATATGATTTAATCAATCACGTTGCCATTTAACTTTAAACACATACGCACAAATAACAAATCATCAAATGACTATATATATCAGAGTTTTGTGTACATGCTATCAATATATACAATGCTATTGAGGTCTGTGACTGCTAGATCCCTCAGGATCTAGTGCTCACATCTAACTAAAGGTGGTCTATTGAGAGACCGTGGTATGCAAGGGCCTCCCGAAGCTCCTCTGTTAGCTGATCTCTCACCACCTATATTCTGGCTACCTCTGACTAAATTCTCTCAACCTCTTCTAGAGCTCGAGATGACTGAACATCCTGGGTAGTCTTAGCTCAGTGGGCACGCTCTTGAAATTCTCATACACTATTTGTAGTATGACGTATGACCCAAACAACTCTGGATCCCACTCCATGATGGGTGGGGACACATAGTCTGTATCAGTATCCTTCTCGTAGATTGATGGGGACACTATCTCAGCAGCCACCTGATGATAGATATCATGAATGTCTCTCATAGGTCTTGCAAGATAGAAATCATAAATATAATCAATACACATAATGATAGATAGATATATAAACATAAAATTAAAGCATAAAGCATAAACATAAGCATAAAGCATGATAGTAAATAAAATATCATCACCTAGCTCTCTAGTAGGCTGTGTGAAGATAGCCTTGTTGTGTTTAGGGGGCATGGAGGATGTGCTAGCCTCTCCATGCCTGTAGGTGTTAGTACCTGCACTGCAACTGCTGATCATGATCTAGTAACATCAATGAGAGATGGCTCTCCCCACTTATGGCCCATTGGATCCTCATCCACTGCCTCATCACCCTCACTCATCACTTGTTCCTCCTTGTCCTTCTCCTCATCCTCCTCCTCTTGCCCATCATAGTCATGATCTGTAGCCTCATCATACTCCTCATCTATCAGATTTTTGAATATTTCCATAGCCTTGAAGTGTATCTCCTCAACCCTATCCTCCTCCTCATCTCCTGATCTGGGAGTGTCCCTACATCACCTATCGACTTGTCCATTAGGAATATGGGAGTTGGACGTGTTGCTGCCCACCACTCCTCATAGGCATCTATGGTACCAATGTCATCGGTGTCAGAGATCGAAGGCATATCATGATCCTCATACTCAGAGTCACTATAGACAACATCATTGACAATGAACTGTCTAGGATCACCAGGCCTCTGGGCACTCCATACTAATCTCCTGAAAAAGGGCCATGCCATGGGTGCTATCTAGACCTATCCAAACTGTCGCATGACTTGATCATAGTAGAAAGGTCATACTATGTAATCGTGTCTACCTATCAAGAATCTATCCATCTGTAATCTCCTCATTTGACGAGTCTCATCTGGCCACTATGGTATACACTAGTAAAGTCTCCATATGATCTCCTCCTCATCTAGTCGGTCGAATCAAACTCTCCAAAAATGTAGATCCATGTATTTCCATAACTACCACAATGGATAGATGAATGTGTGAGGATACCCTAGGGATGATGCATATGGAAATCCTGTCGGTCTGGTGCACATGATATGCTCCAGGCACCACACCTGTAATAGTGTACAGTGTACCATATTGTTGATCTCATGAAATGAAAATCGCCCCAGATCATAATATAGACATGCAAGGATGTTGTGCCCCCAGGCACACACAGTCTTGTGCTCTGCCATCCCTCGAATCATATGTACTAGTTCTCCCTCTAAATGTTCTCCTTGGCTGTTAGGGACGAGAACTAGTGCTATAGTGAACATCATAATCCGTGCAACAAATGGGGCCCACGAATATAGTAGCATAGCTAGATTGATCTATGGCCTCACCATACTATCATGAACTAGACCTCCAAGGCAATACTGCATATTGTATTTCATCTCTTGAAATGATCGATCTGCTAGAAAAAGTACGCTCTCGCCCCTAATCAGAACTTAGAGTATGTGATGGACGTCCTCTAATGTGATGGTCATCTCGCCGATGGGAAGTTTAAATGTTCATGTGTCTACATTCCATTTCTCTGCCAATGCCATTAACATAGCATAGTGGTACCTCATGGGGGGCACGAGGTACGCCCAGTAAAATCCTGTAGTCTATAATATATCTTTATCCTCTATTGAGAGTGTTGGGGCTAGGTCTGGAAGGCAATTGATCTGTCTGCCACCTAGACGTTGCCGCAAATAGGGAGGAATCTAACAAAAAAAAAAGGTCCTATACGCATTATACAATCTGAAGTCTATACATCAACAATAAAAAAAAGTTTACTAAAGTTCATCTAGTGTACTCTCCTAAGGGTCCTAGACACTTTAGACCCCTTTTGGGACAATTTGTGAAGAAACGAGACACTTTGCAACAAAAAGGGACACTTCGCAAAAAAAGGGAACACTTTGTGAAAAAAAGGGATGCTTTGTGAAAATTTTCTCCAACTTGGCCCTAAATTAACCTAGAAATGTGTACAAATCATTAAATAAATGTGTAAGGACAAAGCTAAGGAAGAACAATCAACTCACTTGATAATAATGCTTACCGCGGGCTACTTGATCTCGTAGGGTGTCCAGTTTAGCAGACACATAATCTCATCGGCTTGGAATCTTCAATCACTCTTCACCAAAATCAAGCTACAAGAAGGTAAATGACAAAATAGTTAGAATTTACTTCACTTTTTACTCTTATATAAGTTAAAATTAGGGTTTTTACTATATTAGGGTTAAAAAGTGCCTTTCATTCACATTAACATAATGAGAGCTAGAGAGCTCCATTTTCGATTCTGTTTGTTGCATTGGAATTGTGATTCCTCTCTTGTTCTCATCGAATATCTATCATTATGTGTTATGGTACTTAAAAATATGTTAGATGATGTGACCTACCTTATTCAATGTGGCTAGAATGCTACCTTGATTCCACCTCCGTAAAGCAAGCCGAATCAAGGGGGGGCATACATCTACTCTCGAATGTGATTTTTAGAAAGAAGTTAGATAAGAGGATTTTTGGACAACTAACAAATTCGTGTCATAGGATGTGGTTCCTAAAATTGCGATTTTGCAGATAGCTACAATGGGGGCTTCATTCTCCCATATTATGATTGAACTTATATGTGTATCCTTTTATGAAATAGAGATTATTGTTGGAGTCCTTTATCTTGCATATGAATGTAGAGTAATATGGGTGCTAAAGTGGGGACTAACTTAATGTAGAAAATTGTACACTCTTGAAAGTAGTGCAATTTCACACTTAATTTGGACCTATTTTAGCACCCTTGCATTAAATACCCCTTTAAGTCATCATTAATAGGCCCCCTAAGACCCTTTATTTTGGATCTTGAGGCTTATTTTAGCTAAAACTTGAAAAACATCTAAAACATCAAAATTCCAAAACCCACCCATTGTAAGTCTAAGGTGGGACTCATTTGCCACCTTAAGTGAATGAGTCCCCCTAGGTGGGACCCATTCACCACCTTGGGAAAATGAGTCCCATTTGGGGCTTTTTTAGGGTTTGAGTAGGAAAATCACCTTTTTAATTCAAATTTTTGGTTGATGTTAGCTTTTGAGATCTGAATAATATTAAATTAGGTGTTAATTCCTATATAAGCAAGCTTATAAGTCATTTTTCAATCTAAGCAAGCATTTTTCAAGAGAAATTTCAAGATCCAATTTTACAAAGTCTTCAAGAATTCTTTGACAAGAGCATTCAAGTTTCAAAAGAAAGCAAAGTTGAGGTCTTGGACCAACACTAAAGTGTTTTTGCAGGTCTTCAAGCTCACTTTCATTCAAGATCTAGCATTGTCAGGGGTTGATCATGGTTGTCTATGGTGAATCATGATGGATTCTAGGTTTGTGAGATGAAACTAGCCATCAATCCAAACCTAATGAATTTTCCCCAAGTGATTCCATCCTCCATTATCACTCTACATTCAGCATAAGGAAGGTGCAAGCATCATTAGGGCTCATTTGGGTGATTAGAGATCTCTCAAAAGTGAGTCATTCATATTCATATTTTCATTCATGCATCTCATTCTTACACATTAGAATAGGGTTGCATTGCATTTCATATTTCATAATCTTAGACACACTTAAGGTTAGGGTTTATATTCCTCTTTACATGCACATTTCATTGTTTCTATCAAGGTTTAATTACCAAACTAGGGGTTTGATTTAGGCAAACCCCCCATAAGAAAATCATATTCTATTTTGTAGGTATTTTTACTAATTTAGATCCATAAATAAATTTGGGAGAAAAGAGTAGGTGTTGAAGTGTAGATCTGAACTTCGAATCCCCCGAAAAGTGGAACGAGACTAATTCACTAGAAGTGGAAAATGAGTCCCACTATACGTGTTTTTCAAGATTTTTCAAGATTTAGATACCCTTTTTCTAGAAACCTATTCTTGTGCAAAAACCTTGATCGAGGACTGATTCGCCTAGACTAGCATATGAATCCTAGTAGGTCAAAAATTTAGGTTTTTTAGTGTTTTAGAGCTCATTCGAGTTTGCTTCAGATTTCCAGGTGTGCACATTTCATCTTGCAACTTTTTGTTTTGTTTTATATACATTTCTAGGTCATTTAGTTGAAGTTTGCTTCAAATTAGGGTTAAGCATTTCATTTGTCTTTCCAAGCCCTAGCTTGGTGGTGAACCCCTCATTAGTTTACAATCAGCCTCTAGGACAACCCTATTACAAGATATCTTTCTCCTTTGCATTGAGATATGTAGGGTTTGCTCTTGAATGAGAGAGAGAGTGAAGATTGTTATTCTATCTCCCAAGCATAGAAAGTAACAATTTTCCACCTTTCAGAGATGAACTCCACCAATGTTTAGGTTAGAGCTATGAATAATAACACTGATGAGCACTCTTCTTCTAAGGGGCCTAATATGTAGGCTTAAGGTAACAAGTTTCAACTCGAGGTTAATTAGTTATTTGACACTCTTAAAATGGTTGCTGATGAGATAATGAATATGAAAAATTCCTATGAACAAAGGATTGCTGCCCTCGAAGGGGGTTTGGAGTGTGTCAATCAAAAACTATAGAAGGTTTTGGAGGTTAATAAAAATGCTATGTGCAATGAAGCTGAGGGTTTGGGTCTGCTAAATAAGAAAGCTAGGAAATAGTTGGGGTATAATTCTTGAATGAAAGAAATGGTGGCTGGTGTTGATGCTTAGCAAAAGATGAAAAGTGAGATGGGGCCTTCTACTAGAATTGGTAACAAGAACAAATTAAATGCTAAGGCTCGTATTCCTATTGAAGAGGTGGTGGAAGTTATAAATGTCCATCAGAAAATCATTGATAGTGACCTTGAAGTGGTGGACATTCTTAAGAACCTCTAGTTGATTTATGTTTTCTTTACCTTTTTTCTAGCTGTTTGTGTGCTAGTTTTTGGCTGATTATTGGCTGCTTGTTCTATTTTTGATTATATGTTAAAGCAATGATCTTTCTTGTAAAGGGTTTCAGGGTCCCTTCAAAACCTATTTTACTTATAATAAAAAACTTATGCTTCTAGATAGAAAAATCTAGAAAAAAATAATTTGATTGGTGAAGGTCTTGGGTAGAGGTTTTAGGTTTAATTTATGTGGTATGAAAGCTAATTTGGGTATTGAATATTTATTGTTTAAATGCTTTCATCTTTTGGGAAGGTAATTTTATAGGTATTTTATCTACATTTTGGATAAGTTTTGAGCTTCTTTTCACATCTACATTTAATCCAATATTTTGATATACTTGTCTATGGGGAAAATGTATGTACTTTTATATACATGTCTATTGTGGCATAAGCGATAAGCAATGATTCAATAAAATTGAAAGGTGTGTTAGTGTAGGGTTTTTATTTCCTTATGTTAGGGAATATTTATTTTTCCTACACACATTATTAAGATATCTTAGGTTATATTAGAATGGTTAGGATGAGGAAACATGGCATAAATCCATCACTCACATGTGTCACTCACACCTACCTTTGGGTAGTTGAGTCTCACACCCTCTTTTGGATTCTTATGCCACCACTCACAACCATTTCTTGTCTTTACCTAAGTAGGCACAACCATGTAATCTAGCATTTACCAAGTAGGTAAAACTCCCACCTATTATGGGCACTTGGGAGTTATTACCTATTATGCTATATAAACATCACTCACTCCTTCCCTTGGCTAATAATATGGATTTCTAGTTCAGTACTAAGAGAGTGCTGAGTTTATCCATCTCTTTTCTTTATTTCCTTAATCATTATGATCTTGTGTGGTTTCACAACCAAATCTAATATGGTATCAGAGCTGGTTGTGAGTTCTAGGTTAGCAGTTTCTTCAATCCATTCTTGAATGCAAAGTATGCTCTTCTCTTGCATTCGATGATGACCTGGAGAATTAGAAACACTTGATAGAGATCTCAGTTTCTGGGGGGTTTCCTTTCTATTACATCTTGTTGCAGGTATTTCAAAGCTTCTTGGAGATATTCTAAACTCACCATTGAGTTCAGAGCAACCGAAAAAGTCAGAATTGATTTTTGTTTCATCCAAATCGAACATCGAGTGCAAGATCTGTGAAGGGTTGAAGCAGAGCTTTTTAGAGAGGTTCCATAAGGTAGTTGATCTTTCGAAGCATTTTGAGCCCAAATGACCTCACCATCACACTCAAAAGGCATGAAATCCTAAAGAGTGACTGCCAAATTGTCAATTTTGGAGAAAGTCATTTTTGAGGCAAAATTTTTTTAGGCGAGGTCATACGACCCCATTGCACAAGGTATGGCACATTTTTCAATTATTTTTTTCTCCTGCATTCAAAAAGAATATTTTTTTTCAAAAAATCAAATTCATAGTTTTTTATTGGAAAAATATTTCATGTAAAAGTTTGTTTTTTGAAAAGAAAAAAAGAAGCAAAAAAATCAAAATTCAAAAGAAGGGGTACCAACAAGGCATCTGGTATCCTATCAGCCCCTGTACTTGCATTGTAGGCCATACCTATAGTAAGGTATGCAACCAGTTTTTTTGAATTTAAAAATTCAAAATTTTGATGATTATTTTTTTCAAAAAAAATCAATAAAAATTTTAATTTTCAAAAATAAAAAATTCAAACCATCTTGTGCCCGTCTATATGCCGTACCTTCATCCATACCACATACATGCTGTTCCTCTACCACTTTGTCAACAATTTGATAGTTCTGCTAAATTTATTGGTCATTTTGGCAACTTGGCTATATTTGGCAGTCGCACCATTTTTTGCGAAGGTTCTATTTTTAGCAAACTTTTTGGCAGTTCAACTAATATTGGTAGTTCTCTAGATTTAGTAGTAGCTTAGCTAAAATTGGAAGATGTTATTTTTGCAAACTTGACCCCCTCACCATTGAAGTTTTCAATTTTGTACCTCAACTTCAGAGGGCCCATTCTTAGTCATATGGAGGCCTTTTTGAGTGCAATATTTTTTGATTTGGGCTAAAGTTTCATGCTCTTCATAGTGGTGTAATTGGTTTTTTCTCAAGTGATCTTGCTTTTCTAGAAATTTAGTCTTCTCATCAGATCTGAAGGACAATCTTCATTTTTTAACTTCAAATGGATGTAACTTTCACATATGACCTCAAATAATTGAGGTGCTTATTGTTTTGAAATTGAATATTTTTTCAAGAGCTACACATTGGTGCTATTTTGAGGTTCTCATTTTGATATTTGATTTTACTTTTAGTATTTGGGTCGGTTTTGGACACTTGTAAAACTTTGTAAGACAACTCTATTATTGTAAACACACTGATTTATAAAATTGTTGGGGGGATTCTTGATTGAGTGAAAAATGGGGGTTTTTTCTTTGTGTGTGTGTGTTTTTGATCTGTTCACTTGTGCTCTTCTTTTCCTTCACACATGGATCATTCTAAGGTTCCTTTGCTAACACCTTATAATTATGCAACATGGCATCAACATGCATGTAATTCCTTAATGCAACTTGGGTATACTCCATATGTTGAAAAGAAGGTAGTTGAACCTACAAATGATAAGGAAAAGATAAAATGGATGCTTGGATATACAAAAGCTCTTGGATGTCTTCATAGTTTTGTTTTCCTTGATCTTGTGTTTTAGATTGGAGCATGTATAGATTCACATGATTCTTGGGAAAAGTTACAATATTTGTATGGTACAATAGATGAATCAAAGGCTATCATATTGATAATGAATTGATGAACCTTGATCCAAAGAATTTTGGCAACATCTAGGATTATATTACTAAGGCCAATGATGTGAGAGCACAATGTAAAGCATGTGGTATTCATAAAAGGAAATTCAGTTAATCTATACTATAGTGAATAAACTTGGTCTTGAATTTGTAGCTTTTGTTTCTAGCTTTCATACTCACAAACTAACTATGGGATCTGCATATGCTATGCCTTCATTTTCATCTTTTTTCTGAGATGTTAATGCATGAACAATATAAGCTTCTTTCTTTGGGTCTCATAAATCTATCACATACTCAAGCTTTGTTGGTTGGTCAATAGGTAAGGGATAGAAAGAGTCAGGACAATTTTACAAGAAACAAAAGAAATCTAAGAAAAATCCACACACAGATCATCCATAGAACAATTCCTCTTTAAGGGAGGATTCATCTAAGAAGGAGAAGTATACTTGTTCATATTACAAAAGGACTGGACATGAAGAACATTCTTTTTATAAGAAGGATATTGATGAACTGAAACATCTTCTTAAGAAGAATAACATTGAGCCACCTTTTAGAATGTCTAATTCCACTTCTTCTTCTTCACATTCTAAATAGTCAGGATCTTGTAAGGATAAGGGTCATGCAAGTTTTTCTTTAGAGTCAAATAAAAATAAAGATAAAGTTCTTTGTGCTTCTACAAGTCATGAATCAGGGAAATTGCTCTTAGATTCTAGAACTTCTCATCATATGGCTTCTACATAGTCTATATTCTCTTCTTTTGAGCATTGTGTTATGCCAACTATTCTGATGGGAAACAATAATTACATGAATGTAAGTGGGATAGGATCTGTTGATATTGGGGATGGAACCTTCAATGATGTTTTGTGTGTACCTCATCTTTCAAACAATCTTCTTTCCATCTCTCAGATCACACATGGTGGAACAGGGAAGATAGTGGAATTCACACCTGATTTAGTTATCATTAGAGACTTGGAAAGCAAAGAGAAAATTTCTATTGGGGTGGTTGATCATGGATCTCAGTTGTATACCTTTCTATACTTTTCACATGATGATGGTTCTGATCCTTTGGCTGTTGATCACACTCCTTGTGTGACATTTGATTTTGAGGAGAATTTTGGCTACTTGAATCTTGGTATTCTCACAAGTGATTCAATTTTTGAGCCTTTCATTCCTTCTCCTCCATATACTATTGCTTATGAGGATACTTGTGAACTGCTACATCATTGGCTACTTGTGATTCAATGCAACAAGATATACATCATCTTCTGGATATAGTTGCATGGGATTACTACTTAGTGGACATTGTAAGTGTTGTCACCTAGAATTGCACCCTAAGCAAAGTTTACAAGAAATTGAGCATTCTAGAGCAACATGGGATCATTTCAAGGCTGTGGGTCACCTATGGATGAAATGAACCTCTGGAGAATGCTAACTTCCTTTGGGTATCACCTAAAGGATTGTTTCTTTGAGGGGAAAGAGGGAAGAGATGCATAAAAATGGAAAACTAAACCTATGGTGATACACCGTATTAACAAGAAATAATGAAATGAACATAGTAAGAACACACACTTGTAAGCCTAACTCGATTGATTTACATACCCAGAACAACCTCTTTCAGATTTAATGCTTTAATCCTAACAGGTTTAGTCTACACATACACCTTGGGAAGGAAAGATTGATTTCACAACCTTAAGACATAAATGCAGAAATGTGAAACATAGTTATAGACTTGTATGTGCAAATGAAAGATACAGAAATGAGAATCAATACAAATATGAACATAAACTTCCAAGGTGAACTCTGTGCTATATTCATGATTCTCTTTTGAGTTACAGGAAAACATACATTGATTGAGAAAGGATCGATTAAGAAATCACTAACTCTTCAAAGTGTGTAATCAGAACCTCCTACAAAAAGGAAAAAATTCCTTATATACAAACTATGTGTCGGCCCCTTAGGGCTTACAAAAATATCCTAGTCCAGAAAAAGATCTATCTCAGATCTTTGACAAATTAAATGCAAAAGCCTGCGTGTCCCTGTCGTTGGTGTCGGTGTGAAGAACCGCTATTGGAGAAGCCTTTTCCTGATCTTTTGTAGCATTAATTCTTCTGATCGATCGTGTCCAGCTACCAAGTCCCCCGTTAAAGAGCCACATTGAATGCCCCTCGAGCTCAGAACAGATATATGTTGTATTCATGTTGCATTCATCCCGCGTTGGCATTCCACGTTCTGATCAAACTACCATGGCTTGCCTCAGATCCCTCTAGTTAGTCGAGCACCTTTGGCTTTCGGTGAGACATCAGTCTATCGACCGGACTTCATATCGAGCGCCGCTTCACTCTCTACCGAGTTGTCCACTTTACTATTGGCGAGACAACACCGAGTTAGGGGGACTTCT